>CAUYPK010099213.1:0-18557 GCA_963574355.1 Loris lydekkerianus
CACTCCGCCAGAAGCTCTGGTGCTTTCTTATTCCTTCTGTATTTCTTTCTGTCTAATAAATCCTATCTCACCACTGATCTGTGGTCTGTGAGTTCGTTCTTGGAATCCCTGAGACCAAGGACCTACTGAAGAAAGAAATTCTATGTTGAATATTGGGATGAAAATGTGTCAAATGGTTTATGAAGCTAGTATATGATGCCCCATGATCATATCAATGTACACAGCTATGATTTAATAAAAAAAAAATAAAAATTAAAAAAAAAAAGAAAGAAATTCTAGTGATAGATAGATAGATAGAGGTAATAAGAAACATCAATTAAAAAGCCCTTCCAAAGGCTGCTGAGCCCCTCACCACAGCACCG
Source organism: Loris lydekkerianus (assembly GCA_963574355.1). Classification (NCBI taxonomy): domain Eukaryota; kingdom Metazoa; phylum Chordata; class Mammalia; order Primates; family Lorisidae; genus Loris; species Loris lydekkerianus. Next base: position 363 of record CAUYPK010099213.1, read on the forward strand.
TAAAACCTGCAGAACAGGATATTGGCATAATAGCTCTACTGATTCTGGAGCAGAGAGTGATTTACATGCTGTTCCTTTCTTCGTTGTTTTGCAGGGTTATGCAATATTGCTTTGACAGCATATTTTCAGTGTCAACATGTCCTGGTGTCACCTATGTAGTATAGAAGTCCATGTCCCTACAGTGGGTCCCCCAAAACCCCCCACTCCTCCCAAAGCAGCATTAGAGACAGATACACATTTCACCACGGTGGGTCTGTTGATGCTGTTGCTTGTTTATTGTTCCTCCACTCAACTCAAAACACCTTAAAAGATAATTTCCTAAACTGATAATTTCCAAGCTCGCAATGGGTGCTAAACAAATATTTATTAAATACATCAATGAATAAATGTGAAGACCCTCAAGGTTTACTGAGATGTTGCTTTGTTCCAAATTCTGTTGTGTCTGGCAGAAAAGGGGGTACATAGAAAAGAAAGAAGAAAGATGAAGTGGTTTTAGATACTATTTTTTTTTTTTTTTTTGTCCAGGGCCGGTTTGAACCCAGCACCTCAGCACCTCTGGTATGTGGGGCTGGCACCCTACTCCCTTGAGACACAGGTGCCGCCCCAGATACTATTTTTGTCTTTAAGATATTCTAGAGTCTACAGTATAAAAACATGTCTGTCATCTTCTTGGACAAAAGGCCTGTTGGAAAGAATGCACTTTAAAATCACATATGGGTAAAACAATTCTTAAACGCCTCTTGACATGCTGTCTTTTAAGTTAAAAAAAAAGATTTTTTTTTGTTTTTGTGTCTGTATTAAATCATAACTGTAAATTAATGCATTTATGGGGTACAATGTGCTGATTTGATATGCAATGTGGAATGTTTACACCTAACTGATTAACATGACTGTCTCCTTACTTGCTTATTTGTTGTGGCAAAAACATTCATACTCTATTCTTAATAGTTTAGAAATGTATTATGCGCATTAGGTTGGATTCCCCCCAAACCCTCCCCCTCCCTTCCTCTCTCCTACCCTACACCTAACCCCCCCCTTTCCTCTTCTCCCCTTCTTTCTGGAGTATAGTTAAGTTTTACCGTTCCTATGAGTGTGTAGGTGATTATATATTTGTGTATGTGATTTCATAGTAGTATTGAATACATTGGATATTTTTTTCCATTCTCGAGATACATTATAAAATTAAATATCAAGTTATAGTTATACTTGATATTATACTTATAATTATACTTAATTATAACTATAACTTGATGTCATATAAATATAACAATTTATTTATATATAATACAATATATTAATATTATTAAATATATAATAATAATCTATGTCATAACAGCGTGTAAATCATTCTCTGCTCATAATAAATATAATCATAATATATAGTTATAATTAAATATCAGTTATAATCTGATTTCAAGAAAGCACTTTAACTTTATTTAATTGAAAAAAAACAAAGGACACCATTTTCAATACTAATGAGCATATTAACAAGTGAATTCATCAGTCATTCGAGCTTGGGGAAAAATGGCAGGCACTCCTTCATGAAATTGCCCCGGCCTAGGAAACTGGGGCCCTCTGTCCAGCCTTGAAGTGGGGAACCCTGCATCTCTGGGATCTTTGTTTTTCCTTTACAGATGTGAAGGAGACACAGAAACCACAGCCCACATTAAAGAGAGTGGATTACATTAAACATGAAGGGACTCATTATGCAAAGCCTGGAGAAGTTGGAGATGGTTCTGTGATCTATTTCTGAGGTTTTTAAGTCAATAGTGTCTCGTCTGTGTTCAGCAGAGCCTAGGCAATACCCTGGAAAGGCAAATTAGAAGCTCTGTGGTCAGGTCTCCTGGTTCTGTCTCTGCTTTAACCTGTCTGGCAGCTCCACGGTGCTGCTGGATAGGCTGTAACGCCTATGAGATAAGTTCTGAAAAGCCAGCCCCCCCATACACACACACAAGTATAACATACCCACATATAGGAATACGTACCCACACAGCCAACACGTCTAATCCAGCTTGGATATTTGGAAACTGAAGCACAAGCAATCTTCACTCCTTCTGGAATTATTCTGGAGCGTGAATTGTTTTTTACCCTAGTATTTTTCCCAATGTTTCCCTCTCATTGTCCCCCAACCACTGACCTCCTGCTTTTGACCCCACTGTCTAGTCTTTCTAGTATAGAATTTATAAATAATACTAAATAATAATGATAAATGATAATTGAGTGTAACAATAGTCACAGCGCATAGCACTAACAGTTAATGAGAATACATCAAGCCATTTAAATGTACCACTGTTTTCTTGAAAATTTTCATTTCCATCACGGCTAAGATGTAGATTTCTTTTCAAGGCCTGTAGGACGTGACAGTAATGCACAGAAGATGGCTGGGGGGATAAAGTGAGAGAGGTTTTGGGGGGCACCTGTGGCTCAAAGGAGTAGGGTGCCAGCCCCATATACCAGAGGTGGTGGGTTCAAACCCAGCCCCGGCCAACAACTGCAAAAAAAAAGAAAAAGAAAAAAAAAGGCAGAGTGGTTTTCTAAGCAAGGGTGTAGCAGAGAAGAAGGACGCTGATTTTTGCCCACCACTTTTACTCCCTGCATGTCCCATTCTGCTTTCACGAAGTGTCGAGAACTAACACATCTTGGGAGGTTTACCTGTCTGTACATATCAGCTAGGTGACTGGTTCAAGTAGCCACCTCTGTGGTGTTACCAATGTAAACTCACGCCAGGTAAGTGCACCCCAAGGGCCATCTGGATTATAACACCAGGCTGGTGGAATGGAAGTCATTTCTCTTTGAGTGTGCTTCCGTCTTGCTTTGGCTAAAAAAGTTTAGACTTAACCTGCTAATTGCTTATATAGCTGCTGGGCATAGATTAGAAAGAGACCTTGAGAAAAACAAATCAGGAGTCTGGAATAAGCCAAATGCATTCTGCTGATACCAAGATACGCTGGACAACTTGTTTGCTAATACCCACGGAGCAGGTCCTATGACCAGGGTACCAAGCTTTCCCTCCCCTCTGTAAGTTGCAAGTCCTATGACCAGGTACCAAGCTTGCCCTCCCCCACCCACTGCTTCTTCCCTCTGTAAGTTGCTCAGTTATCCGGGGATAGGAGGTGGTGTTTGAAGACAGCAGTTGGCCATCTCTTCATTGTGGAGAGTAAACCACCATTCCTGGCCAACAGTAGCCACACTTGTTCTGTTTCTCAGAACACTTGGGTCTGAGGGCGGGAAGCCGAGCTCGGATACCAACACCAGTTCCTTCAAGGACAACTGTGCTGCCTCACAACAACAGTCCAATTCCCGAGCATCAGACCACGAGCTAACCCGTGTGACATACCCATGGGGGTGACAATGTGCATGTTTATGTTCAGCTTCATGTAGACATAGTCCTATGGAAACAATATATTGAAATAAGCTGTCAGGAAAAAGGAAAAGAAACAACACACTTTCCCAGATGTGTTTTCTTTCCAAACACAGCTGTTGAAAATAGGAATTTAACTTCACTGATCATGAACGTGAGTTCAAGAAACCTCCTTCAACAGCGTATTCAATCCTTGTACAGACACATTTTGAGGGGAATCCAGCCCATCTTTAACTTAATTATAAACAATTTTGTTGATTAACCTGCTAGAACAGAGCTATCCATGGGCTGTTCAGATGTGTGCTCAAGAGCCCCACTGGCTGGTTCCTGCTTTTTAAAAAGCCAGATGTTAATTATTTGCCACATTTGCAGGCAGCACTCCTGTTAGGGCTACTATACTTATTGAAGCTTTAACATGTTTTCACAGACATCCTGCTTCCAAGCATTTCCTGCCAAGCTGGTTCTGTGCGTCTTATAACCCCTGCATGCCTCCATTTTCACTCACCCCTGTAAAGCGTTACTCTTGATAGTGCTCATCTGAAATATTTTCTACAGATAATTAGACCTAATAAATATCAGTTCTTCCACGTCAGAAAAAGAACTGTTGCTCTGTAAGCTCAAAGGAAGAGACAGGCTGACAGCACCGGCTGCACCAGCCACATCATTTGATGCCACTGCATGTAAAAACGTTACTCATCTATTTCACATTGCTGGTAAATTATTAGAAACACAAATATTTAACGATCAACAAAGGCAACATGATGCACCTTTTGGATAAATTACTTACCTAGCAGAATGAAGAGGAGGAACTTAAAGAAATCAAAGGCACCAGTGTAGCTGACATGTTTATTGTTATTGGTAATTACCTGAGTATTTATGTAGTGGCTTGAGGCACGAGATGGCAGGAAACTGATAAAAAAACAAAATACAAAAGTTTCCAAATAAAGCATCTCTCTCCAGAAGACACCGTACTTAGGTTAGTTGGGTCGTATGAAAACTAGAACGCTGTGAGTTGAGAAATACAGCAATAATCCAAGTTAAGCTACATACTGTGGAAAGCAATGTTCCAATTATATACGTAATATCTTTTCTAGCAGACCCTAAGGTCTTTGGTTTAGAAATAATACATGTCGTATTTTCCTCCCAATATTCCTTAGTATTTTTAATATTAAATTACAAAATGGAGAGTTGAAGATGATAAAGAAAGTATTTGGTATTTTGAAATGTCTAGGAACACGTTCAAAATCCCATTACACTTTCTAAAATATTGAGTGACATGAACTGAAATCCTTGATTTTATATTTTTATTGTAAACATTTATGCATAGGTATATACACATAGTTACATGTATGTGTACCTACATATATGTTTCCATATATAATTATCCTAACTCTTTTTGTAATACTGGTGGTTGAAAACTGTTAATTCCTTGAAGAAAAGAACTCCAATTTGATTCAAGTAGACATAGTGCCTAAGACTGTTTTAAAAGAGCCATTGTAGGATAAAATACAAAGATACTGGGGCAAAAGAAGCAGGGATATGATAGAAATGAGGGGAAAAAAGAAGGAAAAGGATGCAGCAATAAAAGACAGGCTGGGGGGGGGGGGGACAGCTGTTATACCAGATGCTTTGAACAAAAGTATTGAGATTGGCAGAAACGGAGATCAGCTTTTCTAGGAAATTATGCTAATCGGGTACATTGGAACAAAAGCTTTTATGCTGGGCAAAAAATAAATTTCTTCAATTATTTTTAAGTCTAAAAGCCTACTATGCTGAAGGTCCCAAAGCTAAAGAAGACAAAAACTATAAATAACAAAAAAGAATAAGAAATGTGTTGCCAAAAAATGTGGCCACATGAAAAGGAAGCCGCGGCTCTGTGGTCTCCGTCAATTACTGTCGATTCTGAGACACGATTTATAAACTGATCACCACCTAAGGAAATCACGAGGATCACTTAGGGAAATAAAAGAAGCAATGAATGATGAAAATTGCCAAGCCTAACGTAAAAGAACGTTTAAATGCATATTTAAAGATCTTGCCAACCAACAATGACGGAATCTCTACATCCGCATTAAATATGTTATACAGAGAACCATCCATCACAAAATCAAAGAATTCTATGATTAAGAACAACTAATCTAAAGCCTCCATTATAACACATCTAAAGAAATTATAAGTAATGGGTTGTTAACACAAGGCTACTAGGGTTGATTTACGTCACCAAGATATTTGCTGCCCTTTTCTTTTTCTTTACATTATAAATGTTCCACTTGAAATAAATATATTTGAGGCACATCATTGCCTTTAACAAAAAGAACCCACTAGTTTTACTTCTTAATGTTTGTTAACAACTTCCAAAATTCAATAAACACATATGACTTCATAGTTATTTTTCAGAACAATAATCATAAATACTCATGCAATTCTATTTAATTTCTCTATTAATTAATTTTATTAACGTATTAATTTCTTTCTTAATTAATTATTATTCATTTCTTTCCCTACTATAGTTTTTCCATGATGATTTGGGAAGCCAGGTATTCCATAAAGCATTTACAATTTAAAAGCAGTTTCCTTAGATTTTAGAGTTCCTGCAACAAAAATTGGATCTGTTTTCTAGTACTCTAACTAGAATTCTACCTGTTGTTATCATCTCGCCCTTGGGACTAGACACTTCTCCTAGTCTTTTCTCATAAAGCAGATCTTTTTTTTTTTTTTTTTTTTTTTTTTGCAACCAAAGGATTGGATAAATGTCAAAAGCCAGTAAATTGTGGATAATAGCAAGAGAGAGGGAGGATGCCTCCAGTTCTATCTGGGGAGTATACTTCTATACCATTTGTTATTTTGCTCTGACACAATGCAGTGTATTACACCCAAATCATTTGCAGAAAATTATTTAATGATGCCTTAACTGGAATGTCACATGCATTACTGCTCTTTAGCCAGTTCCAACGGGTTTTTCATAGATGGACCCATCCCAGGACTGTACTGGATCAAACAGAGTCATCCTCATTTTAGGACACAAAGTTTGAACTGCTGTTTTCTTACGTTCTATTATTTTATCTACAAATGACCCTACCGATATTAGGGCAAATAGTAAATGAGAGCAAGTGCATCCAATCTACACTTCCACCTGCAAACTTGCATCTTTATCCTTCTTTAAACTTCTTAGCTTGTTTTTTATTTGTTTAATTGTTTTTTACATCTCTCTTTTTCTCTCTTCATTTTACCTTATTGTCAAAAATGTAAAGAAACTGAAACGTGGAGGTAAGTTTTAAACTTGAAAAATGACATTAAGTATTATTGTAAGATACATTTAAATAAAGATATTAAACTAAATAGAAGATAATTCACTATTCATTTGTTTTTTGGAAAATTTTGGATCGTTAATTTTGTTGTTTGCTTTACGTGAATCCACGGAATGAATTCCAGACACAACCCAGGTAAATAGTGTGTGGAAAATGAGTAACTGGAACTTTCATTAAACATGTTTATTTATCTGGATTCCCTCCTGAAATTTAACTGAAATGACGGTAATTAAATATGAAAGTTACTAATCCATAAGGAATCTTCAAAATTAAATCTCGGATTAGAGTTTTAATTTCAAAAGACTCTGTGCACGGATATTGCATCTTTTCAAATGCTCATCCCAAAACCTTGGAGTAATCGTTAACTCCTGTTTTTCTCACGCACCTGAAATTCATCAGCAAATGTTTTTCATTTGAGCTTCAGGTAATATCTCACTTCTCTTCATGGTCCAAAGGACTGTCCTCTTTCACCCAGAATATTACAATAACTTTTATTTTTTATTAAATCATAAACACATAGATCATGTGTACATTAATGCATTTATGGGATATAATGCGCTGATTTCATATAGAATTAGGAATGCTTACATCACACTGGTCGATATAGACCTCATCTCATTTACTTACTGTGTTCAGACATTTATCCTCTATACTAATAGACCTGACATGTAATTTTAGCTCATCTTCTCAGCCCTGTGTTCTTTCCCACATAGGCAAGAGTGAATCTAAGATGAACGTCAGATTATTTCAGACCCCACGGTTCTCCAGTGTGAACAAAATCCCCTGGGCCATAAGCATGCGCCTTAATCAGCTGACAAGACTCTTACGGTCTGAGTGTTCCCAGTTCTGTTCTTCTGGCTCACTCTGACCCTGTTCTCAGAACATGCTAACTACAGTCCTATGTTAAGGCCTTTAAGTTTCCTCTGCCTTCTCTTTGGAACATTCCTCCCTCAGTTGGTCCATCCCTCCCTCTTTTCATGTTTTTCTTGACTATTGTTATCCTAGAACTGCAAATATCGGGGACATTTGCTGGAGACACCAACTGTCTGGAAGTTACGTGGAGAAACAACAGCTCCTCAAGGTCATGGCTGCCAGTGGGAAAAAGTTGTCAATTTATCCTAGTAAGAGAGTGGTTCTGATGCAAAACAGATTCAGACAAATGCAGACGCTACTATTTGCTCTGCCGCTGACAGCACAGTCTTGAAATAATCATACTACCTCTCTGAGACTCCATTTCCTCACAGATTAAGTGGGGATTATAATCTGAATTTTGCTAACTGTTAATAATGATTAAAGATAACAATGATAAGAGCTCAGAAATATGTGTTATTTCTATTATTATATTCATGGTCATTGTAATGACCCATAAGAAATATGTGAAATTCTAACCCCTGGTACCTCTGAATGTGACTTTTTTTTGGAAAGAGGGTTTTTGTAAGGAAATTAAAACAGAGTCAATGGAGTGGGTCCTAACTCTGTGTGACAGAGGGATAGACAGGCAGAGGACGGATTTAGGTGCCTGCAACTGTGCAAAGCCAGGGCTGCCGAGAACCCCCAGAAGCTGGGAGAAGGCCAGGGAGTTATAGGGGATGGCCTGGCCCTCTTGCCATTTTGATTTTGAACTTCTAGGCTCCAAGACTGTAAGACAATAGATTTCTATTGTTTTAAGCCGCCTAGTTTGTGATACTTTGCTACAGCAACCCCAGGAAACAGGTGCGGTCATTAACCCTGTCATCTCCAGGGCGGCTTCACAGATGAGCCTCTCCTGTCACCTGATGCTATTTGAGCTGCTTCCAAAGACCCCTGTGGGGAAAACACTTAATACATCATATTTGAGGAACACCAGTTTTTGCAAAAGAAGTTGGATCTTTTTCCACAAGAATACAAAGAAAAGAGAATTTGTACAGGAGTACAGAGATTTGGAGACCTCAAAACTGCGTGTAACAGTTGTGGGGAGCTGTGGATCTTTGACAGGTGTGCCGATCACCAGTGAAAGTGTCTTGTTTTGGAGAGAGGAAAGAAACTTCTCAGCTAGTTGTCAGGGTTAAGAAATACTATTTCAGGGGCAGCACCTGTGGCTCAAAGGACTAGGGCGCCGGCCCCATATACTGGAGGTGGCGGGTTCAAACACAGCCCCACCAAAAAATGCAAAAAAAAAAAAAAGAAAAAGAAAGAAATACTGTTTCAATTATCAAGTTATCAAGTTGATCGACTATACTGAGGTTAAAAACCATCTCAATTGTTAAAATATTAAACTCTTAAGTTGCTATTTTTTTAATATGGGCACAGGCATCAACCATTTATGATTATCATTACACTAATATTTAGAATCAAGGACGCTGAGCAGTCCCAGAAACTGCAATTAGTACATGTGAAAAGTAATGTAAAATCACAATGTTGAGAAATGTCTTTTCTGGTTATCCACGTGGTAACGCTCCAGTCTTGATTTAACCTTAGTTGACTGTAAGGTAGCTCATAAAAATCTTTTAAATGGCACCTATTTAAAATGACATACCAATGAAACATGATGAAATGAATCTCAGGGGGCGGCAACTTAATAAGACTATAAATTTCTCAATATAAATTTAAATGAAATGCCGTATGAGATTGTGAAGGATTGGCGGTTAGCCCCTAGCTATCAGGGAAATGGTGGAAGGGTCCCAGGAAAATAGGAGCTTCTGAGAAAGAAAGGGATTTTTGAAAGGGGGTACGTTATGTTGGGAAATTAATCTCAGCAGGAAAACCTAAAAGGGTCAAATTTAATGGGTTTTTGATAACCCTTATGTACATCTATGGGATTACCTAGCTTAGAAGAACATTATTTTTGTGCAATGGGCTTTGATATAATTTACAACCGCCACCCTTTTTGAGTTATAAGTGGTATATTTTCCTAACCACCCCTGAACGGACATGCTGAGTGTCAAATCAGAAAATGTGTCATTTCACATAAAAAAGAAAATGCTTTCATCAAGAACTCTTTCTTTCCAGAGAAATACTCGGAACACACATTTTTGACATACATCTGGGGGCGGGGGAATTCCATTTTTATTATCACAAAAAGTCACTTTGGGCTGTGCTGAGGTTCTGATTAGTGCCTGCCTGGGCCACAGTGCAGGTGGTTGTTTCACACACTCTCCTCACAGGCATTCATCGCTTCCAACACTCCACGTTCCATCATTTTCCTCCCACGTTGGAAGCACCTAAAAAAAAAAAAAAAGCTTCAAATATGGAGCAAGAAAGACAATCAATAAGAAAAGAATAAAGACCAGTGAGAGCAGAAACAAACATCCTCATTACCAAATTTCTATTACGTAATTTGTTTAAATTGTTACTGAATTATGAGACTAAGCTGATATAACAGGAAAGAAAACTGTTTTCAATCTTCCATCTTCAAATCCTAGTAATAGAGGTAAAATAAATGGAAGATAAATGTAAATTTGCTAAAATTTGTAGGGAAAATAAGGCTTACTGGGATAGTTTTCCTTGATTATAATTTGTAGCGAAAACACTGTGATTGCTGTTTCTTTGATATTCCACTGATACGCAGTGACAAATATTTGTAAACAAAAATAGGTCTCCGTGGGCGTGACATGAGTCAAGCATTTGATGAGGCTCTTGGGCGTGGGTGAGCCACATGGAAGTGCTAATTCTGGTTGAAAAGCCAAAGGCAGCCAGGAACATTTTTCAGGCATTTCTCTACTGTATGCCCCTAAATCAGCTGCTAAATATGCTTCTTGGCAACCTGCAAAAATGAACAATAATAGTTTTAGTAAAGTGTGCATAAAAAAATAATAACTAATAATAACCAAGACCAATGAACTATTTATTTTGTCCCAGACATTATAATAAGTATCTTACACCTATCAACTTATTTAATTCTTAGAACTATCACAGAGTGCATTATAATACTGTCTCCATTGACCAGACTTTTACTAATTAAGATTTGCAAAAATTAGATCCCTTTGCAAAACCACTAGTTAATAAACAAAAGAGTCAGAATGTATACTGTTTGCTATGATCTCAGCCACTACTCTAAGATACCTCACTGATAGCATTTTGAGTCTGTTAAGTTCTCCCTAGAAGGAATAGAGGATTATTATATGAAGTTTACAAATCTACATATATTGAATTTAAACAATCAATTAACTATGACATTTAGGAAAACATTCTATATGCATGGTACTTTGGAATTAAGGTCACAATTATTGAGAGAAAGTAATTCTTAAAACAGAGTCTTGTCATATGAAAAGTAATTTCCACTAGGTTTCTTATAAACAGTGCTTGGTCATTCCTTAAATCTACTAGGATAAGATTGAAAAAAGATTGCCTACTACTGCCAAATAAAAATTATCAGCCAATAAAAATTATCTTAAATCTACTCTTCCCTTGCTGGATGAAAGGAACAACAAAGCCTGGATGATAGGCTGACTTTGATTGTTAGTAACATGACTTACTTTTTTTTTTTTTTTTTTTTTTTTTTTTTGATTGTGTGCAGTTTTTGGCTGGGGCCAGGTTTGAACCCGCCACCTCTGGTATATGGGGTCAGCACCCTACTCCTTTGAACCATAAGTGCTGCCCATGATTTACTAACTTTTTAACTGCTATTGCTCAGGAAAAAAAATACTCTTTTCAAAATATTTCTTCTCATTAGCAATTCACCTGGTCACTCAAGACCTCTGATAGAGATATACAAGGAGACGAATGTTGTTTTCATCTGGGCAGGAGCAATTTTTGAAACTTCAAAGTCTTATAATTTAAGAAATGCATTTTGTAAGGTGATAGCGCTCATATTAAGTGATTCTTCTTATGGATCTTGGCAAAGTAAATTGAAAAACCTCTGCAAAGGACTCACCATTCTACGTGGCATATGTTACGAAGAATGAGGTCAAAATATCAACATTTACAGAAGTTTGCCATTTGTTGTTTCTAACCCACATGGATGACCTACGGGGGTCCCAGACTTCAGAGCAGGAAGTGATTGCAGATGTGATGGAAATACCAAGAGAACTAGATTTAGAACCTAAAAATGTGACTGAAATACTACATGCCAAAATCAAACATGAATTAAAAAAGTAGTTTCTTGGCCCAGAGCAGTGGCTCACATCTGTAATCATGGCAGCCTGTGAGGCTGAGGCAAGTGGATTGCTTGTGCTCAGGAATTTCAGACCAGACTGAGCAAGACTGAGACCCCATCTCTACTAAAAAGAGAAAAAAATAGCTAGGCGGTGTGTCAGCACCTATAGTGGCAGCTCCGTGGGAGGCTGAGGTAGGAGGATCACGTGAGCCCAGGAGTTTGAGGTTGCTGTGAACCTGGCTGATGCTACAACACTCTACCAGGGCGACAGAGTGAGACTCAGGTGCTTTCCTGAGATGGAATCTGCTCCTGGTGAAGATTCTGTGAGTGTTGCTGAAATGACGACAGAGGGTTTAGAACGTTACCTACACTTAGGCTCTGTCATGACTGACTCAGTTTGGAAAGAGGTTCTTCAATGAAAAACATGCTGTAAGCAGCATCTGAGACTACAGAAAAGTCTCCGTGAGAGGCAGAGTCAATCAATGTGACAAATGTCAGGGTTGTTTTCTTTTAAGAAACTGCCACATTCGCTGTAACCTACAGCAACCACCACCCAGATCAACAGGCAGCCCTCAACATCAAGGCCAGACTGTCAGCAAGCAAAAGATTATGACTTTCTGAAGGGCCGAATGGTTGTTAACGTTTTCAGAGCTGGGCGAAGTGACTCACACCTGCAATCCTAGCATCAGGGAGCCCAAGGCGGGCAGATTGCCTGAGCTGAGGAGTTCAAGAGCAGCCTGAGCAAGAGTGAGACGGTCTCTACTAGAACTAGCCAGGCCTTATGGCACCTGTAGTCCCAGCTACTTGGGAGGCTGAGGCAAGGGGCTTGCTTGAGCCCAAGAGTTTGAGGTTGCTGTGAGCTGTGATGCCAGGACACTCTGCTCAGGGCACAGAGTGAGACTGTGTCTCAAAAAACAAAACAAAACAGTAAAAACAATTTTGAGCAATAAGCATTTTATTACTTAAATGATATACATTTCGTTAGACATAATGCTATTGTATTGTACAAAGAATACATGTCCTGCAGTATGATATAAACAACTTTTATATAGACTGGGAAACAAACAAACAAACAAAACAAACAAAAAAAAATATATATATATGACTTGCTTTATTGCAATATTCACTTTATTACGGTGATCTGGGAGTGAGTCCCAGATGTGTCTGTATAACATCATGCTAACTTTCTTCATTATAAAATTTTGTATTCTTATACGGTTTCTATTGTGTATTTTTTTAAATTTTGAAAATTAGGTTGCTTGATTCACAAAAATTCTAGAATGCATTTAAATGTTTATAGAAATAAGCCATGGAATATGTTACATTTGTCTGCGTTTCTTAAGAAAAATAACAAAAATTCTTTCAAAACATTGTGAAAAGAAAACAATTTGTCTAAATGAAATGTGAACACATATTTTTTATGTATTTGAAATAATGCTGATTAAGGACTTCAAAGTGGTGGTACCTCATTTGCTGTTTATAATCCTTATAAGGTTTCCTAGCAAGAGTTGTACAGTTTTATATAAAAATTATAAAATTTCTCTTTGAGAACTGGAAGGTAAATTTTGCATTTCAGTGCTCAGCGTTTATGCCGACATTGAAGACAATGTCAGTGTGTTGACGGTTGTATGTTACTGCAACCTACACACTGATGTCCTCAGTGTATCTACTCTTTCTTTGGATATTAGAATAAATTAGACAAATTCCAGAAAAGCAGACATGGAAAACTACACACACTGCATAATACCCATCACAATCTAACCTGACGTGTGTGCAGACGCTTTAGAACTGTTGTGTTAAGGCTCTGTGTACGACAGTTCAGTGATCTTGTCCAGAAAATAAACATTTCTTAAACAAAGTAAAGCTTTGACTTAATTGTATAGAGGAAAGGAAAGGGAACAGTTATTAAATTCGATAAAATTTTGTAGAAACAAGAAAGTTCTGTTAAAGCATAATAACATCTAATAAATTATAAACATAATTTTGATTTACAGTAAAATTTCATAAAAATAATACTATTTCTTCTTTACAAGGGTAATTGTAACTGTACAAAGAGGAAAGATAAGTGTTTGTTAAAAATTAGAATTTTTTCATGTTTTTAAAATCTCTACCTTTTTCTGCTGTTGAGTCTCATTTTTTTAAATTAAGTCTGACTGCAGACGTTGGTTAACAAGAGATAAATTTTGAGTATCCTAAAACTTCCCAAGAGTTTTGCATAAAGAATCAAATAAACATAATATGTGCATTATATATGGTTCTTGTTTAAATGTCATTTGCATAAGAAAGAATGAGAGAGAAGGAAAAAGGAAGGAAGGAAGGAAGGAAGGAAGGAAGGAAGGAAGGAAGGAAGGAAGGAAGGAAGGAAGGAAGGAAAGAGGGAAGGAAGGAAGGAAGGAAAGAGGGAAGGAAGGAGGGAGGGAGAGAGGGAGGGAGGGAGGGAGGAAGGCAGGCAGGCAAACTAAAAGGAGAAAGGGGAACACGCGAAGGAAGGAAGAGGAAAACAAGGCAATAAAATGATGTAGCAAACATAAGTAGGATTTGGAGCAGTTCACATGGTTTCTGCAGCCACCCCTACAGATGCAACAGATGTGGGGGACACAGGGATCCCCCATTTAAGGCTGGACAAAGGGCCCCAGTTTCCTAGGCCTGGGCAATTTCACGAAGGGAATGCCTTGACATTTTGCCCCAAGTGTATCTATCCATTCACGTGTTAATATATGCTCATTAACTTTGAGAAAGTTTTTTTCCACCTACCAAGTCCTGGACAGATGTCATTCTCAGAACTATACACACCCAAGAACTATACAAGTGACCCCCGTGGAGACTTCGGACTTGGTCTTTCCCTCTGCCAGAAGCTCTGTGCTTTCTACTCCTGCATTCCTTTCTGTATGATAAATCCTATTTTGCCACTGATCTGTGGTCCGTGGGTTCATTCTTCAAATTCCTGAGACCAAGGACCTCCTGAAGAAAGAAATTCTGGTACCATGCATAGAGGCCATGAAATAGCCTTTCTTATACCTCTTAAGTTCTGCAGGTCCTGATGCTGTGGACAACCAAGTCCTCTGTGGAACCACAACATCAGAACCCCTGAAATATAAAACGCAGCATCTCAGGTCTTACTTAACGCAGACTTACTAAGCCCTACTTAGCAAGATCCCCCGGTGATCTGCACGTACATTACAATTGTACTTTACATCTTGAGAAAAATGGCACTAGATCATAAGAATATGAACATTTCGTCTGTGAAGAATATAAATAGGAAATATAATAAAATTAACTATGCAGATCTGCTACAGCCCTGTACGTTCTGACACTGGGTGTACAGTAACATGAAATGAGGGAAAACAGTTGGAATAGTCTAGTTTATATGACACTGCGTAAAATGCAAAAACAGAAATAAAAAGGTAATGGCAATTAGTAAAAATACCAAAGACGATTTACTACATAGCTGAATATGTGATTACTTGATGGATGAAGTATTGAGAGACTTCTACGCTGCCTATATTTTTATTTCTAATTTGAAAAAGTTACAGTCTTAGTTTAAACACTACTAAGATAGATATTAACTCTACTGACGATTTTAAAGATAGGGTTTTAGAGATAGAACGCTAGAAGTGCCTAAATTCTGCTAAAAAATAGTTTCTACTAAATCTGTCAGGAAAAATCAGGATAACCCCTGACACTTTCATTCAATGTAAAGTACGGCGTTTTCTGTTTCTTTCCCATTATTCTTCTGCTAATGGGGTCATTTCTAACTTGTCAATTCGGGAGCCTTGTGTCTGCGAGCATATTTTCTAACGTGTCACTGAGGCGGTAATGCATCTGTCCTTTTCTCTTATCACTGAGTATGAAATATTTAATAATTGACATTTTACACAGTCTGTATTAAATCATCTTGTCAGCAGACTTCATTTACCTGGCTCCACACAATCATAGTTCCTGCTCTCTATGGTTTTAAAAGGAGCAAATCGAAACTGTCACGAGAAACATCACCGTCTCCATGGGGGAATTGTTGAGTAATCACTGTGTTCTCTAGTGAGCTTCAAATAACGTGAAAGGGGAGCAACAGTTGCAAAGTATCCCACTTTTCCGAAAATAGCAAAAGTTTATAGTTTGCATTTCTGAAAAAAGACTAAGTGTTGAAAAGGGAAGTGGAGTGATTAGAAGAAAAATGGTTGTTCAGTTACAATAGAAAACCCCTCTCCAAGTCTGTATTTTTTTTCTTCCCACTATCCTCCTCTTTAAAAAATTTCAGATTAATATGACGGTACAAACAATTAGGTTATGATGTTCCCGTTTGTCAGGTAACGTCCCTGTTGTCCTTGTGCCCACACCCGGGAGGTGCCACGTACCCTTACCTGGTGCCCGTTAGGAGGGAGCTCACCAACAGTTCTAGGATGCTGAGCAAGGCTTCACTTCTTCTTTCTCCTCTATAAAGTGAATAAATGATGAACATTAGCCTCTGCTCTAGCTCCAACATTATATAATTCTATATAATTAACTCAGTTGACCTCTTTGAGAATAAAAAAGTTGTGAAATCTGCTTTGCAAACGATATAAAAACTAAAGGTGCATTTAATTTGAATTGACTCACGAAACGTGAATTTCAAACCAAACGTGAATGTTAATTGTCCACCTCTTACTTTATTCTCTCTGAAGGGATGAGTCCAGGGATGACCTTGCAAACATCATATGCCCTTACTGACATAGAATACCCAACCCAGTGACATTTTTAACATCATTGTAGTGTCACCGCAACAGTAACAACATGGACAGTTTCTGCATAGTTTCTGATGGGCATACTCACATTAACACAAAAGACAATTGGCTACTATCTCTAAATATGACTAGTAAATCATGGGAAGCAAGGAGAGAAATAAAGGACAACTGAGGAAACGAAAAGGGACTTGGATGGCGGCAAGGAAAAAGATTAAATAGCAGTCATCTAAGCTCAATCTTGAGAAACTAGAAGATTAAATTAAATCTAAGTATGCAGAAGAAAATAAATTATATTAATGAAACAGAAATCAATAGAGAAAATTCAATGAAACCAAAATATGGTTCCTTGAAAAGATCAGTAAAATTGATACGCCTTTATCCTGGATAACTAAGGAAAAAGAAGACGCAAGTTAGTAATATCAAAATGAAAGAGGGGCTATCACCAGAGACCCCAAGGATATTAAAAAGATTGTCAAGAAATACTATCAACATCTCCTCGTCCACAAATTTGATAACATAGGTGAAATAGACTAACTTTTCCAAAGACATAATTTGCCAATATTCATTCAAAAAGAAATAGGCAACCTGAACTAGCCCATATTTACCAAAGAAATTAAATCAATAATTAATAAACTTCCAAAATAAGGAGGACCAGGTCCAGATACATTCACTGGTGAATTCTACCCAGAATTTAGGGGAGAAGTTATAGCACTTCTCTACAATCCTCACAAGATGGAAACAAAGGGACAGTTTCCCAGCACACACTCTGAGGTCAGTATTACCCCAATAGCAAAACCAGACAAAGATACCGACAGAAAATAGAGACGAAGATCTGCCAGGAATATAGATATAAATAGCATTTATACTCAAGTATAAGCCGAGTTTTTTCAGCACAAATTGTGCCCAAAAAACTCGGCTTATACTCGAGTATATATGGTATTCCCAACATTTCATTAACAACCTAAATCTAACAATGTATGTAAGTAATTACACACCATGAACAATTGGAATTTATTCTAGGCACACGGATTGGTTCAACATTTGAAAATCGATTCATATAACCCATCATCTCAACAGGCTGAAGCAGAAAATCATGAGGCCATTCTAGACATAGAAGGGGATTTTCTTAACTTGGTAAAGAGTAGCTACGTAAAACCTACAGCTAACATCGTTGTTGTTTTTTTTTTTTTTAATTTTCTCTCTACATGTACATGTGCTTATTTGGTCTCCACTTTTTGTCTTCACAAAATTAAAGAGGCTTACAATTTAATAACAATAACAACGTTTAAGATAAGGACTAGAAACAAAAACCTCGTAAAGAACAAAGATAAATACATTCGGAAAAGAAATCAGAAGATTTCTGCAAAGAAATAATGAGCAATAATAATAATAATGCAAAAAAGTAACATTCTCATTGTCAGGTAAGAGTATGTCTATCCTAGAATGCGTTGACTCGGAGGTTCAGTATGGAGTCATCAGTTAACTTCTTATTTTTTTCCCAAAGTCTCAAAAAATGACAACTAATATTTATAAATAAAAATAAAACATAATTTCAAAAAAAAAGATCATGCCAAATCTTACAGACAATAGAAGAAGAAATACTTCAAAATTGTTCTTTTTCATCTGGATACACCTGATATTAAAATTGGAAAAAATATATTATTATAAAGGGAAATTACAAACATATTTCACTTATAAATGAGGATGCAATATCCTAAACAACATATTAACAAG
>CAUYPK010099216.1:0-56177 GCA_963574355.1 Loris lydekkerianus
TGGTTTAGTTATGGCAAATTTCTTCAACATGTGAATGTCATTGAAGTATTTAATTTCTCTGTCATAAATGAAACTCAGTTTAGCTGGGTACAGGATCTTGGGTTGAAAGTTATTTTGTTTTAGGAGATTAAAAGTCGATGACCATCCTCTTCTAGCTTGAAAGGTTTCATCACAGAGATCTGCAGTTATTCTAATATTCTTGCCCTTGTAGGTGATGGTTTTCTTTCGTCTGGCAGCTTTCAGAATTTTCTCCTTCATATTAACTTTAGTGAAATTAATTATAATGTGTCTGGGGGATGTCTTATTTGGGTTGAGTTGTGCTGGAGTTCTTAAACTGTCTGCTATCTGAATTTCAGAATCTTTTGGCATGTCTGGTAAGTTCTCCTTCATAATTTCATGGAGAAAAGACTCTGTGCCTTGTGAAGCCACTTTGTTGCTTTCGGGGATCCCTATTAGAAGAATATTTGTTTTCTTCAAATTACCCCAGAGCTCTCTGAGAGAGTGATCTGTTTGTGCCCTCCATTTCTCTTCCTCTTTGAGAGTTTGGGATCATTCAAAAGCTTTGTCTTCAATATCAGTATTCCTTTCTTCTGCTTCCTCCATTCGGTTACTGAGGGATTCTACTGTGTTTCTCAAATCTTTTAGGGCTGCAACTTCTTGTCTCTATGTGCCAAAATATTTGGTCATTTGGTCTTTGAATTCGTTTAATTCTTGAGACATCTTTTGGGTTGCTGCTTGAAATTCTAATTTGATCTTATTTGCTATCTAGATTCTGAATGAGATTTCTGACATCTCAGCTATTTGTTCGTGCATGGGATCTTGTGCTGTGTCTGTCCCATTGATCCTTGGGAGAGTTGATCTACTCTTATTCTTCATATTGCCATAGTTTTTCTGTTGATTTTGCCTCATGATTGTTTTTCACCATTGCCTCTGGCCGTCCTCAGAGTTGGGGAGGTGTCTCTCCAAGATTAGACCCCAGCAGGATCACTCTATTGTTGCTGGATCTTTTTAGGGAGTGACCCTGTGTAGTTCCTCTGGGGCTGCCCAGCCAGGGATTTCTGGTTGTGGAAGCAGCTCCGGAGTGTGACACACCTGGATCCAGCAATAGGGCAGGAGATGGTGCGCACACTTCTGGGGGTGCCTGGTGCACAGTAACTTTGGCACAGAGAGCCCAAGGCTCCAGCAGTCTCTGGCCAGTAGAGGGGCTCTGTGCAGAGGCAAGGAGGGCTTTCAGAGGTTAGGCAGGTACCAGAGTCCCTGGCCAGATTAGTGGGCCAGTGTAGAGGCAGGGAGGGTACAAGAGGGAGGGCGCAGGGTTGTGCGGCTCCCACAGTTCCTGGTCAGGGCATGTGGAGGCTGGCAGGTGCTGGTTGTGGGTCAGGGGTCACGGTATATCTCTTATGGAGATCGGGGCAGTGCCAAGCCCAGGAGTTTCAGGTTGCTATGAGCTGTCATGCCACGGCATTCTACCCAGGACAACATCCCCAGGCTCCAAACCAGTCTCACTCTGCCCCTGAGGGTTAAGGCTGTATGGCAGCTCAATCCCCACCTTTAGGCTGCTTAGTCACTAGGTTACTAGCTTCTGCATGATCCTTGCTCTGCGACCCTGAGGGAGGAGGTTGTCAGGGAAGTTCTCTCACAATGGCTCCCTGTGGCCCACAGCCGAACACTATTAACTCCATCCAGCTCAGCAGCTCAGTCTGGGGCCCCAGATAATGCCCAAAGTTCTCCACACTCCTGGTCAAGCTCTCCCCAAGGCAGTTCAACTGAATGCCAAGTCCAAAAACACCAAAACAATTCATAGGTAAGGCCTTTCCAGTTTGCAGTCTCACTGTTGCTTGTACTTATGGCTGCTGGTGGGATTAGGTCGATTGAACACACGCAACCACTTGACAGTTTTCCACTGTTTTTGTCCTCCTCTTGGGGTCCAGAAGTCCCTTGCTGACTCCCTATACCCTCAAAGGGATGATTATAGGCAGATCCCACCAGCCAGAGATGCCTGGAGTCTTATCTTCCCGGACTCACCGTGCCCTGTTGCAGGGAAGCACACATTTAAAAAATGTTATGTGGGAAAGGGAATCAATGGAAATCACCAGACTGACAAAGGATTTTCTCCCACAGAAAAGGTGAAGAGCTGCTATCCTCGAAGGTTCCTTCAATGTCAATCCTATTGCCAAAATTAAATCGTCACTGCCTGAACTATTTCCTGTTTATGTGATGTAAGAAGTAAGTGAATGATGTTCACGTGTGTGTGTGTGTGTTTGTGTAGTGGATTGACTTCTGAGAGGGGAATGAGTAAGGGCAGTTAGTGTGGTAGATCCAGGCAAGAAAGAATAGACAAAGAGTAGAGTTGTCATATGTTTTCTTAAAAATCAGTTTTCCAGTTTGTGGGAAGGAGGTAGAAAATTTCATGGGGAACTAACTACTTATCTTAAACTGACCTTACTCCTGCATCTCCATCTCCTCTGTGGACAAAAAGGCTAATGAACCAAAATTGGCATTTGGGATGAGGAGTGCAAGTGTCCATAGCTGTGACACTGGGCCACAAGCTTTAAGGCTCTGGGCCAGCTGCCTCAATGTTTTGTTTTTAATTTTAGTGGGGGGAAACATGTCTGATATCACTTTCCTTACTCAGATTTCTTCCCTCCAAATGTGTGTTTCCCAAATTAGAAAGTGGGTTCCTGATCTTTGGCTGCCCTGAAATATGTAAGTGTGTGCATGGCAGGTCATCATGGGGAATCCTTGCTCTGCTTATTGTGAAATTGGAAATTAAATGACTGATAGGAGCCAGTGAAGTCATGGGTAAGTCTAGTGGAGATCTCACCTGACTGTTCAGGTCTTATTAGCATCTGCCACCAGGAACCTCAGGTGTGGTAAGCAAAAACTATGAGCACTGACTAGTCTGGTTCAATTACTGGCTGTGACCCTTATTTGTTAAGTGACCTTATATAAATTACTTTCTCTTCTAAAGATTTCATTTCCACATCTACAAAGTGGCAATTATAATATCTCACTTTTGAGTTGTGGTGAGTTTTAAATCATATCCAAATGATATCTAGCATAATGTAAGTACTTACAGAGTATTATGACTCCACATCCATACTTCCAGACTCCTAGCTCAGCATGCCCTGTAGAGGACAATAGAAAATTTGCTACTATTAGAAAATTTCTTAGACAAATTTGCTCTCTAAAATTCTGTTAAAAGAAATTTTCTTTTATTTTTCATTTCTGTTTTCTCAGAAGTGTAGGGAAGAATTACGATTTGTTTTCATTGGTGTTGGTGGCCCTATGCCAACTCGTCACCCTTGTCAGTGCCACTATGGTACCCCATCACCACACAAAAGAAACAGCCAGGACACAGATAAAAGTACAATGCTTGCAAGAGATGGATTACCCATAGGTACAGGGAAGCCCTGTAAAACCTCCGCGGTGGCCTTTTATTGAAATCAGATATAACAGGTGTGTGGGGCCTACATACTAGGATCACATGCTTAATGGTCACTACATGCTCTTTCCCCACGGGCTTGACTCCCACCCTGATACACCACAAATGGTCAAGGTACAACATCTGCTTGCTAAGGAGCCATAGATCTTACCTGATTAACGCATGCAGTTGCTTGAGGGCTTGTTTCTGGGCTGCAAAACATCTCCATGCCGGGGAGTTGTCCCACTCCCGGTGCCTCCTTCAAGAATCTTGATGGCTCCAACAAGCCTGGTACTCAGTCTTCTACATATTGGTGTTTCAGTGAATAAAGACCAAGTACTGGGGAACATAGTAAAATTAAGCCACAGAAACACAGTGCATGAGAGTAGGCAGCTCATTTTCCACATAAGGGCAGAGTCTCTCATTTGTTCAGTCACGCAACTATCACTTCCTGATTTCAGACTTCTGTATCAAAAACAAGTGGGAGGCAGCACCTGTAGCTCAGTGGGTAGGGTGCAGGCCACATACACCTAGGCTGGTGTGATCAAATACAGCCCAGGCCAACTAAACAGCAATGACAACAAAAAAAATAGCTGGGTGTTGTGGTGGGCACCTGTAGTCCCAGCTACTAGGGAGG
Source organism: Loris lydekkerianus (assembly GCA_963574355.1). Classification (NCBI taxonomy): domain Eukaryota; kingdom Metazoa; phylum Chordata; class Mammalia; order Primates; family Lorisidae; genus Loris; species Loris lydekkerianus. The sequence continues at coordinate 4,062 of CAUYPK010099216.1, forward strand.
CTGAGGCAAGAGAATTGCTTAAGCCCAAGAGTTGGAGGTTGCTGTGAATTGTGACACCACAGCACTCTACTGAGGGTGACATAGTGGGATGCTGTCTCAAAAAGAACAAGTGGGAAAAACAGGGCAGGAAAAGGAAAATACTCATGGATAGGAACTCTGATCTTTTTCAAGTAGCTTACATTGTGCTTAGAGAAACTATAAAACATTATCAAATATGAGAGTTTTTGAAGAACTTAAATAGGAAAAAATATACTATTCTTCTACCTCTTTCTGCATCTCACTCATTAGAATACTCTTCACCATGGTTCCCACTCAACTAAAAGTTCTCTTTTATTTCTCACTTTCCTTCATTTCTGTACATTGAATTGAACAGCAAGTCCACTCTTCATTCTCAGAAAGTAAATCAAATCTAGTCATTTCTAGACCAGGCCACCCTTATCTCTTGCCTAGATGGCTGAAATAGGTTCCCAAAGAATCTTCCTGCTTTTACTCTCCCAAAATCAAATTCTCTACACAACAGCCAGAGGTATCTTTCCAAAAATAAAAATTAGATTGCATCATTCACTTGCTTAAAACCATCCAAAGATTTCCCCTCTCATTTAGAGAAAAACCCAAATGTATTAACCTGCCTTCCAGAGCCAAGAGGAGGTCCTCTCTCCTTCCCCTGTCATCTCCCAGGCTCTCTCCCAAATCAAGGTCTTCTTCACATTAGCCATTCTCTTTCCCTCTCATTCCCATTCCCCCTGTTAATCATAATTCATATTGATGGAATGTTTTACTTTTAATGTTATTCAGTTCTCAAAGACACCTATCATGGCTCTTGAATCACTTGACATTATTTCAACTTATTTTAATTCTCTGCTTTGCAATTATTACTATTTGATTTTTGCTTGTTTGTTTATTTAGTAGTTAATATTTGTATCATGCTTCCTATATTCCAAGCATCACCCTTAACAACATTTTGGTCACATTCCTCTCCTGGTGACCTCTTGTAATCTAGGGTTTCAATAAACATCCACATGTATGGCCCACATAAGTGGAGCTGTGTTTCTTTTATTTGCTGTCGTATTCCTAAATTTAGCACAAGGTATAGAATCAAGCATGTGTTCAGTCAATATTTGTGAGTGAATTACTGGTGATTCCAAGATCTATTTATAACTCATAACAATCTCCTGGATTTTATAGCCATTAATTGTTAACTAGATGGTAAGACAGTGATCACAGGACTGTGATCAAAGTAGAATTTCTCACCTTCCCCCAAATTACATTTTTCTGTGTTCTGTGTGTCAGTAAATGTTAACAGCATGTTAATCATTGCCTGGTGATCCTGAGCAAATCCCTCCTCAGCCTAAAATGCTCTGATGGCTTCCAGTTGCTACTGGGATAACTGTAGTCCTAAATGTTTATCAAGCCCTTTAAGTTTCCTGTATGAGCTAGAAATTAGTTCTCTGGTTTTATTTTTGTCCACCACGTCTGCTCCCCTGCACCCCTCCTCACCGTGTGCTGTCACATAGACACCTGCTCTCCTGTCAGCTGTCCTGCATTCTGCCCCCTCCACCGTTACACTCTTTTCCTGTCCAGCCCCCACCAGCACCTGCCCCTGTCCTGCCCTGACAGCCACCCTGTACAAGCCTCTGCTTCTCAGTAACTTCCCATTCCTTTTCAAGATCTGTTTCCTCTGGGAAACGAACTGTGTCTCTTGGCTTCCCTGGCATTCAAAAACATGCTTCTGCCGTGGGATGCCTGGAGCAGAGTCCTGAGAATATGTATTTTTAAAGAGCCCTCCAGGTGATATTGCTGTGCACGACCGCAAATCATCATTTAGGAAGCACTAACACACTGTCCTGGACTTGCCCATTCATTTGTCTGCGTTCTTCACTAATGTGTGAGCTCCACGAGGCGGGGAACACATCTACCTCGTTCATTTCCTAAGAAACACTTACTTTAGCAATTAGGGACACTCAATAGATTTTTGTCAAATCAATGTGCTACCTTTTTGACTTTTCCCTGACTGGGCAGGGTTCAGTCTTATAACTTTTAAGGTTAGTGGGTCGGAATCTTGGGGTAAATAAAACACAGCTAAGACATTGTAGTAAGTCCTGTCTCACACCAGCCTATCATAATTGCACTCAAATTTCTCTCATAGCATTGAAATCATTCCTAGTATTGTTCATGAAATATATATGAAATCTCAAATCCTGAATGCTAATGGTTTCAGAGTTTTTTTAAATAAAGAAATGAAAAAAAGTTGCTAAAAGTCAAAGCCAGTATCAGCTTCGTCGAGATATTATTATTCTTTATTCTTGACCAATATTTACTAAGAACTTATTTGGAGAATGACATTGTAGAATATGTGTTAAGAATAAATTGTTAAATATAAATGTCATTACAAAAGTCCAGGTAAATGTCAAGGTAAATGTAAGTAATGTTGAATTTGACGGAACTTCATACACACACAGAGACATACACGTGTGCACACACACAATATTAAGGGTAGGTAATACCACTGCCAGTGAATGTTAACTAATGCTTTTCAAGTGTTATACTGAAAGTAACTTGAGTGTTTATCAACTGAAATATAAATGAAATGTTTTCCCCCTTAAGGACATTTTTTTCTTCAAAAGCACCTTGCTTTCTTGCGAGTTTTCACTAGTCATTGTGGTGTAGCTTTTTTCCCATCGTTCTTCTCTCTTTGCCCCCATACCAATAATAAAAAGTGCCAAGTATGATTGAAACGTCAATTTTAGTCTTTATGTTTTTAAAATAACATAATTAAGTATGATTACCTCAGAATATTCATATTACTGAGAAAGCTCGGTAAGATAAATACAACTGCTAGGACAATTTACATGTCTTTCTACTTTGGTATTGTTTGAATGAATCTATGTGTTGGTAAATCTGTCTTCAAGTTATCTAAGATGGTCAATATTTTAAATAACACTATATTTACTTGGGACAATGTAGTGCCTAATCATTGTAGCTCATTTTGGTAATTTATTAAAGTATAAAAACAACCCATGATGCCAAGTGTGCCAATAATAATCTCAGTGTGTAGATGCTGTCTACATTTTTACAGGAATGGAAAACAGATTTCTTCTCATGCTCTGCCTTCTATTAACTGATGGAGACTGCTTAGAATTCTGAGAAAGAAAGAAGCCTCTTCTCAGCTCAGATGGAAGTTTAGTAGTGATTGATTAGGAAAGGTTAACAAGGGAAAGTTGGTAACAATGTCATGCATTTGCTATTCTTGATTCTGAATATAATACCCATGTGGACAAGCATGCATAGAATTTATTTTTTAGTGTAGATAAGTCTAAGTCTTGAGAAAATTGTGTGGTGAGGGTATATAACAAGCTTTCAAATCCTGCTCAATTGTGTGCAACCTATAATGTCATTCTTATACATGGAGAGTTAAGCACATTTTATTAAATTTATAACATAATAATTATGCATTTTATCAGTATGTCCTATGCCATGGGTATGGCCCTTTCTCTTAAGTACATTCTCTCTTATAATACATATGTGCACATATATATATTATATATATATATATATATATATATATATATATATAATATATATATATATATTTTTTTTTTTTTTTTTTTTTCCCAGCCAGGCATGGGGTGGCTCACATCTGTAATCCTAGCCCTTGGGAGGCTGAGATGGGTGGATTGCTGGAACTCAGGAATTCAAGATCTATCTGAACAAGAGTGAAACCCCATTTCTACTAAAAATAGAAAAACTAGCCAGGCATTGTTGCAGGTGCCAATAGTCCCAGTTACTTGGGAGGCTGAGGCTAGAAGATAGTTTGAGCCCAAGAGTTTGAGGTTTCTGTGAACTATGATGATGCCATGGCACTTGACCCAGGGAAATGGAGTGAGACTGTCTCAAAAAAAAAAAAATAAAAATAAAAATAAATAAATAAATAAATATATATATATAAATACACACACGTATATATGTTTCCAGCTACAGTCTATCATCACATGGGGTTTAATCATCACCTTTTAAAATTTGCTTACCATTTTTTACTTAGAAAAGATCAAAAGCGAAGGTGGCATGGAGGAAGAGAAAAAAAGAAAGAAGAAAGGAAAAAGAGGAGATGAAAGGAAGGGAGGAAGGAATGAGATAGCAAAGGAGGAAGAGAAAATAATAGTAAGAATTTTAAAAGCAAGGGCACACAGATTTAGAGCAATTAATTGCAACAGCAAATCCTAGTTGAAAGGGAAAATGAATCCTTAAAAGGAAAATGGAAAAGGCCCCTCTCAGACAGTCTTCTCTGGGGGTGCCGACTGGACGCTCTGCCTTCTTGCAATCAATATAATCATTTGCAGTTAAGCTAAGGGAAAAGCTGCCTGGTAACAGGGATCCCCCAGCTCCGTCCCCTCCAAAGACGAGGGGTGTGGGAGAGGCAGCGGAGGAAGTAGCGGATGCTGAGCGGCTGGACGCAGGTGGCAGAGGGGCAGGGCCCCAGGCCCACGCACTTCCCCCTTGGGGCTGGGGGCCTGGCGAGCTGAGTTTAAATTAGCAGACGCCAGTCGGACAGTCCGGGAGGAAGTGGCAGGGAGAGCTGTGGGAACGTGAGCTGCGGAGATTCTCGGTCCCGGAATCCCAGAGCAAAGCAAGGCAGACGCGGGTCAGTGGCTCCTTCCCTCACGTCTCCCGGGACAGCTGAGAATCCTTCCGCTGGACGAACCATTTGTTAATGGCAAACATAGAAAAAAAGGCAGAAAAGCCTGTGTGCCAGATTTTTGTCCAGTGGCCAGTAAGCCAAAGGTGAAATTGTGTTCAAAACCTGTGGCAGCCTGGAGCTACCACGGCAGGCCCTGTAGGTTTTGCTTCCAAAAGGAAAGAATATTAATTTTCACGGATGCAGAAGAACCAGTGACTTCAGCTGAAAGAGACAGTGGCTTCTTGTTAGGAAGGACGGTGGAGAGAGAAATCATTCTTCTAGCCCGTGGAGAATCGAGCTTATAGTAGAGATTCTCCAACAGTTTAGAGGATTAAGCTGAGAAGAAGCTGATACCTAAATTGAAGAGAAGTGGTTGGCGTGAAGGTGGCCCGAAAGGCAAAGCTTTGTGACTGCAATGACTAGAGTGGTTCACACATTTTCATAAATTGCTTTCTTATTGCTTCTCATGTCTTTGGATAGTAAATAACGAAAGTAAAAAAAAAAAAAAATTGTATGAACCCCTTTGAATGATGGCAGCATGGACAAAGCAGAAGTATCTCAGGGCAAGGCTGGCTTTTGAATATTCGCTGTATTCTTACTAACTCTGATTCATATAGTTGTTACACTGATTAAAGAGTGCAGTATGTAAATTCTCTGGTACACAGAGGACTTAAAATAAATGTTAGCTCTTCTCTTCTGTTTACTTCAAAAGTTTAACCTTAGTTTATTGGCTCGTACATGCGAGGGCAGATTTTTGCCAGTTGATGTTTTGAGAGTTAAATAAAACTGCTCTTTTACAAGAAATATGAATTCTAATAGAAACCTCAGATGACTACCTTGCCCCCTTTAACCTCCTATAGCAAAATAAAATTAAAAATAATAACATATTCCATGGAAATTTAATCTCCATATAATATTTTGGAGTCAAATTCTATAAGTAGAGGCTAGTATGGCAAGGCAGGAAGGAGATGGCAAACTCAAGCAGGAAAGCAATGTGGGGAATCTTCAAAAAGGTAAGGCAAGCTTAAGAGAGCCCAAGAGAGCGGAGCTATAAGGGAAGGGGGCTGGGTGGAAGCTGGGACCCTCTGTGAGGAAGAGCAGCCACCACCAGCAGCAGTTGAGCAGGGAGTGAACTTGGGACATGTATACCCTGGCCTTGCTCTGCTCCTGCCAGAGCCTCTCATTAGCTGAACACTGAGAAGCCAGCTTGGTTCATCCAGACAGTAAAATTGGAGGAGGAAACAGACATTATCCAGGATAGTTATTAGGGTGTGTGTGTGTGTGTATACGTGTAAGAGAGGCACATTCCATTATCTCCCACTTGAGTCTTTACCCGTCCCAGCAGAAGGTTAAAGGCCATGACCTGATTATTTGGGTTTGGAAGATAAATAACTTAGGTAGTTAACTATCTGAGGACAAAAGGTCAGAGCAGTGATTCTTCGTATAATTTTCTTTTTGTGCATTGATAGGAGAGCTGGGAAATGATTTAAGCAGCCCAAAATTTAGTCTTGACTCTGTGGAGAGAAGGAAGGATGACTCCGAACTGAGATCAGATGTGAGTGGGTTAAAAATTCCATCTGCTTCTTGAGAAGGGCTGAAATAAATTCCCTGGTGAACAGGCCATCTATTATTTACCTTACTTAATCCAGTACTCATGGCACTAAAAGTTATCACCGTGGGGACTCTAGATTGGCTTTTTGACTAATAACTTTTCTTGGGAAGGATTGAATTTGCTGTGGGGGCGGGGGTGGGGTGGGGTGGGGTGGGGTGGGGAGAACTAGATGTTCCACCAGATGAAAGCTTTCAGATGTTAATGAAATTGGATCCATCCCTGACCTATTTCCTGGTCCTTGGTGTTTCACCTGGGGGTGAACTCCAGAGACAGCCAATGTGGAGATAGTGTCCAAGGCATGCTTCTAACATTCGTTTTACAGGAGAAGCTCAGCAGGTTGTGATTTCCTGTGCAACAGAGATAGTAAGTAGCAGTTCATATTTTCAAATGAATTGAGAACAAATATAAAATCTGTAATTTCTGAGGTGATAATTTAGTCAAGACTTCTTTTGCAGGGATTTGGATTAACAGAACAAATAATCTGAGTTTGAGGAGGCTATGGATGACAATCTCGACCAAACCTAAAAAAACACACCCAAGCAGTCCCCTCTCTGCTTCAATTGGAAATCTATGGAGCTGTGGAGGAGGTGAACCATACATGCTGTACAGATTCTGGCAACATAAGGAATTTTCTCCATTCTGTATTAGCAATGTTAATTCGTATACTACTTCTTTGTAATTAAATTTCTCTTCAATCTTGAGATGAGTCTGCCTTTTATTTCAGATACTCCTTAGATTTCTATGAATACATTGATGATGCTATCAGCCATAAAATTCCAAGAAATTAACCACCTGGAAAAAGTTGAAAAGGGCTTTGATATGGATGTTACCATAAAAGAAATTGAAAGAATGTTTGCATCCATTAGGAAGTAAGAATGTTGGTGCTTAAAAAGTATTTCACTTCAATGTTTTCTCAAATAGAAATATGCTTCATACAATGTAGTGGAGTAGTCTTTTAGAAACAGGTGTTATCTTTGTTGTGTTTAGTGGCTGACAAATGTGTCCTTATTTCAATCAAAATAAAACCTATGCCACGTGTCATGTTGTAGAAGTCCAGTTATGGTCCAGTTCCTCTCTTATTGCTGCCCTGTCCCCTCTGCGTACACTCCAGACACAATGAGCTCCCTGTTGTTCCTTGATCATGACAACCTCACTTGAGCTTTGAGATCTTCATGCTTCTGTCTTCTCTGCGTGGATGGCTCTTGTCTCAGCCCTTCAGTGGGCTCCATCTGATAATTCAGATGTGTGGGCAAATGTTACCTCTGCAGAGAGTATCCTTGAAAACCTTTTTGACATTACTGTCTCCTTCCATTTAGCCTTTATCCTTAATCTGATTGGTGTTATCCTCAGAGCATCTGATATATCATTTCCTGAAATTTTCTTATTTGTTTATATATGTACTTACAATCTTCCCTGTGGAAGGTAATTATTATGAAGTCAATTGCTTGTTTGGTGGTGGCTTTACAGCACATAAATCAAAAGATGGCAAAAAATAAATAAAAATTAAAAGCCACACAGAAAAAAAATAATGGTTTCTTCCATAAACCACTCTTAAATGAATGAGTGCTGCACCTCTGAATTGAAGCCCTGAGTTAAAATAATGTTAATTATTGACTTTCTTTGAGGATCACATTATCTCTACATCCTTTGCTTGTTCAAGCTTGAAACTCTTACATGCAAACTGCTTTACATGTCAAAAGTATATCCATAGCCACCTGAGAGCTGCAAGGTGACCTGGACAAATGTTTGTATATTTGAGTCACAGACTTTAACCAGTGTTATTATGACTAAATGACCCTTGAACTGTCCTTCACATCTAGCATGGTAAAGTTTCTGTGCTTTGTGAAGTAAAGGACATTTATCAGTCAACATTTATTTTTGCTGTATTTATATAGTATTGCTCTCCATATGGGTTTGTTTTCAAGGAGTAGATATAATAATCAGACTGACACAAGCAGGGCCTATAAAGTAGCTGCATTTCCTAATTTAAATTGATGAATTGACATCCTGTTTTCCTATCTGAGTCTCCTATGCATGGGTAATATGCATTGGTCCCCAAGACATGAGTTACTGCTTTTGGCATTAACAAAATTTTTTCTTTCTTTCTTTCTTTCTTGCTTTCTTGCTTTCTTGCTTTCTTGCTTTCTTGCTTTCTTTCTCTCTCTCTCTCTCTCTCTCTCTCCCTCCCTCCCTTCCTTCCCTCCTCTTCCTCCTCCTTCCTCTTCCTCTTTTTTTTTTTTTTTTTGACAGTGTCATTCTAGTGCTCCCTTGTGAGGAATTGAGGTAGACAGCCTACAGTGAACATCCTATCTGTCACTCAGATCAGGAGTCTCCCTTAGTCATTTGCCTCTGAAAGTAACTGCAGATTAATTTTTGTCCATTCTTTGACTTCATTTAAGTGGAATAATATGCTGTGTGCACTTTTATAACTGATCTCTTGCTCAGTATATTTATCCATCTTTTTTGCATGTGACCATAGTTCTTGTTTTCCTTGGTATACAGTCTTCCATTGTCCATTATCACAATTTCTCTTTACCCATTCTATTATAGATGATTTTTTTTCTCTCATTTCCAGGTTTTGACCTTTTATGAACAGTGTAGCATGCTATGAAATGTTTGTATATATACATTGGAATTCACATATATGCCTTCCTGTTGGGTATGCTGCCAAATCTGGAGTTGGTGGGTATAGATTTGTCCAGATTTATTAGCCACTAATAAGTAGTTATTGAAAGTAATTGTATCAAGCTGTGATACTGTCAGTGTAGGAGTCATATTTTCTCTACATCCTTCTAATTTTAGCCATTTTTGTGAATGTTTGGTAGCATTACATTCCGATTTTAATTTACTTTAATGATACCTGATGTTGAGCACCTTTTGATATACCGTATATACTCGAGTATAAGCCGAGTTTTTCCGCACAAAATTTGTGCCGAAAAACCCGAACTCGGCACAATTTTGTGCCGGAAAAAACTCGGCTTATACTCGAGTATATAGGTACTTATTAACTACTCAGACATCAGTAATTGTATTTATTAACCATATCTATAGATTTTTTGAAAAGGCCTTCATTTCTCAAGAATTTTCAAATATATCTTCTGGGAACACTGTTGTAATAACTTGACAGGTGTACAATAACTTGAAAGTACATGACAACACTGGAGATTGTTAGTGTATAACTTGATACCTGAGTAATAGTCTCTAATAGACAATCAGACCTCAGACGCTAAAGATAGATTAAAAGGTCAATTCAAAAACTTATATTGGAAAAGTGAAGCAATACCCTGAGATTTATATTATTCTTTAAGATGGTAAGAATTAAACTAGAGCGGATAACTCTCAGAGTGAAATATAACCCCAGCATTGAATTTGGTAGGAAAGTTTCCCCATGAAAGGAGGGACTTGGCTTAGAGAGTATGCACCAGGGGTGATTTTCAAAATATTTTATGACTAGTGTGGTGTAGGTCCTGACCAAACATATGGATGCCAACCATAATAGGCTTACAGCTTCATGGATGCACACCAGAGAACATCACTCCTGCACCAGTGTGATATGGACTAACATGGAGAGGACAGGTATTTGATTGAAGAAAGGATATACAAACACACAAATACCTCTACAAGTAAACACTTTTCTTTATAGTTTGGCTTAGAACTGGGGTCTAAATTCAGTGTTGTAAAATCTAAGTTATGTTGTTAACCAATATCATTGACCTACTGTGTGAAGAAATAATAATCAATGTCTGTCTGTCAGCAAATTTGCTTATATCTTTAAAATTAATAATAATATCTTCCTTATTGGTTATGATTTGTTTCAGATAATGTATGTTTAGACTTGGAAATCAATAAAACCTATTATCAACAGAAGGTATTTTTTGGTATAATTAAATGAGTGTTCACTAAATGTTTCATACTCTTTTTACCTTTAGGGAGATAAGAAATGTGAAACATTTAACATGTAAAAATATTTTCATCATATGGATACTTACAAAAAGCACCATTTAAAAGCTGTTCTGAATTCAGAACAGAAGCTATAGCCATATAATAAAACTTACCTTTACTAAAATTAAAAAAAAACTTCTAATGATTGTGATGTCTGATGAGCTTTAGTTTTTTCATCAATAGTGTGATTTGATAACTGAAAGCTTATAGCATATAAAATGTTTTCATAACATATGCATCATGTACAAAAAACTCCATGTGAAAGTAATTTATATTCAGAATATAAGCTATAGTCTATTCATAAAACCTACTGAAATTAAAAAATCTTCTAATTGTGTAGTGATAAATCTCATGACCTTTAGATTACCTACTGCATTTGATTTTATTTTTAGTGCTTTCAATTATCTTCCTGATACTCAGATATTTTACAGTGAATTAATTCTTATGTGGAAGAGTTTTATCTTCCTTGTGGGGGGTACGAGCCATTATTCCTTTCATCTTATGCACAGTGTTTTCCCATAGTCATTTGGATAATAATGAACTATTTAAGCATTTCTGAATATGGAGAGTAGGCACCAGTTTGATGGTCATTTATTTGAAGTGAGGAAAATGATCTTATAATGTTAGCGATTATGTTAATTACTTCAAAGGGATGGAGTTAGCATATGAGTGGAGAAAATGCAACATAGAAACTAATAATGTTGCTGAAACACACAAACAGCCGCTGTAAATGATTTGGTTTTATACTTACGCAGCATTAGAAAAATAAGTTAATTAAAATTACATAGGTTATTTTTGGATTAAAATGTGATCTGAATTTAAGTCTCTCTTTACCTTTATTATTTTCTAAGATTCTCTTTGTTTGAATTTTTATATGGATATCTCATGTGCAATTTTTCTCTCCTCTTCAAAAGTTAAACAAATTGTTGCCCTTAATATTACCTATATGAGGCAGACATTTCAGTCCTTTTGAGAAAACGTGAGCATGTCTAGGTCAGCTTGCTCATATAATAGTTTTGGGAAGCCCAAAGGCTGCATATAAATAAGCGTATTTGAAAGCCTGTGGCAGAGTTGTGCATAATGTGTAGGTAATGACTAAGATGTAGTGAGCTGAATTCTCAATTCGGGCTAGCTAGCAAACTAGAAATGAACATAGCTAATTTAAATAAGATCTGGTAGAGGGAAAAAATCTTACTGTTACTCTTTTTAAAATGGATTGTGCATGTTGTTTAATTACGACTACCATTGCTCTGAATTAATTAAGCAACCACAGCCTTGCTAGATATTCTGAAATATAGACAGAAATGTGGTAGAGGGCCAGGGGTTGGCAATCTATTTAAACTGCCAGGGAAAATGAGCATGTGTGTGCCCAGACACCTCAGTGAGAACAAGGCAATTGGCCTGGAAACATAAAAAGACAATGGGGATACTCTACATGGACAGTAACGGGTAACAAAATATTGATTTGTTTTTCTCACTTTACATACAAGAATGGGTATGTATATGGAGTTACCTTAATAATTTTTTAAAAACTTTCTTTTGCTTATTTTATTTTATTTTAAACAAAATATGGAACTATTTTGTTTAAACTATTAGAACTATTTTATCATATAATCTGAAATAGTCATGTAAAAGAAAAAAAATCATTATTTATTGTGAATGACCAAAGAAAAAGAGCATACGTGAATGATACCCTCCTATTAATGATCCTTAGTGCAAATATTTATTAAAAGTTTTAAATATTATCTCAAAAAACTATCCTGACTCAATCTAGAACTCATTCAGTATTATTATTATGGATTTTAAGCAAATGTCACATAAATGGCATTTATTCATTCAATAGAAATGAAATGATCATGTTAGCTTGATTTAGCAAATCTACAATGTATATCAAGATGTTATGTTGTACACCACAATCATGTACAAATATTTCTTATAATTTTAAAAGTCAGTTGCATGCCAGTGGGCAGAAATCGCTAGTTGTCTACCAATTTCCTTTTTCTGTTGCTTAATGAGCGAATTTCTTAATTTTAGCCAAATGTATAAGCTCTCGGAGCTGTTGTACCAAGTTTCCCATATAGATTGGAGTGCCATATGACTAAATTCTGACCATGAGTGGTAGTATCCCTCGTAAAAGGTTGGGATCCGTGTCCCTTCTCCCTTTCCCTTTCCACTCATTTGGGAGAGCCTCCAATACTAAATCATTCCCCTCCAGCCATTATGTCAGAAAGGAAGCCCATGCATTTTGGGGTCTCATAGTTATGTCAACTTAGCCTGTTCATTAAATAACACAGCCTGTTTTGACAGGTATAGCACTGAAAGTGAAATTGCATTTTTAAAATTTTATTGCTTTCATTTTTTGAGGGAAAAAATTTAACACATATAAATTCCTAATGCATGCACGTATATCCTACTGGTAAATTATTTTTAGAATGACACTCAAAGCAACCATCCTAATATGATTGCACTAGCAACGTACCTCCAAACTGTCAATGCTCACATCACATGCCTTCCCTCCTATGTCGTTCCTGGGGGAATCTTCTCACTAACACCAGGGCTCATAATCACAGCACTTCGCTCATGAAAAAACTATCACTATACCACCAGAAAGCTCAGGCGAATTCTCAGGCTTTTATAAGTTCATCTGTGAGCATGATAATGTCAGAAAAATGTGTCTCTAATGAACTAGAGAAGGTCATTAAACTCCTGTAAGGTTTAGTTTCAACCAAAATATTGATAACATTCTTCTGCCCAAAGATAGTGGTATTTTTCCTTCTTGGGAAATCTTAAACATTTACAAATGATAACCTTAGTAAGATTCCACGAATTTAAATTGTTTTTCTCCCAAATTCTCTTATTCTCTTGATAACCCTTTATCATTTAGTGCACTATTCCCCAAATGATAAAAGAAGGGATCTGAACATTTTTTTAGAAAAATGATTATTTATAATTGTGCTTATGATATTATCCCTACAAAGAGAAATTAAAGCTTAATTGATTTCTGAATATGTAGGGTTTAGATTGGCTTGAGAGAGATATCTTTTAATAGAATAATTTAAAAAAAAAGACAGAAGAAAAAATATGCTTTCTTTTTAAAGAGTCTATTTAATAATCTTGGATGTTTGGAATTATAAAGTATGCTTTATAATAATAATAACTTTCTCCTTTTAAAAATATTCCCTCAACAAACAAGAACAATTAAATAAGAATCAGAATCCATACCCAGAATCAATGCCTTCTGGTTACAGAAATGATATTCTTTAAAGAGATCAGGAAAAAAAAAATGCACACTGAAGCTTTAGTATTTTCCTTTTTTTGACTTGTGTGAGTGGTCTCAGAGAAAATGGTGAATTTTTACAGACTAAAATAAAAGGGTGAAAGAAAAATTTTTTTTCTTGTTTAGAATATAGGTCTCTAGAAACCAAGTTTAGATTTTAGCATACATAAATGCACATATACATATATGCAAAGACTATAGTAAGCCCTCCCTTGCTGTGGGTTCTGCATCAACAGATTCAACTAACTGCAGATCAAAAATATTTTTCTTATTTTTAATTTTTAAAATTGATTTTAATTTATTTTTATTTTTTATTGCAGATTAATGTGAGTGTACAAACAACTAGGTTACAATGTTTGCATTGTAGAGTCCCTCTTGCAGTTGCGTTCTACACCCAAGAGGTGTGCTGAAAATATTTTGGAAATACAATACTAATAATGAAAATGATATAAATTTTAAAATCAATACAATAAACAATTATTTAAATAGCATGTACATTGTATTAGGTATTATAAGTAATCTAGAGGTAATTTTGAACATATGGAGAAAAGAGCATAGGGTATATGCAAATACTATGCTATTTTACACAAAGGACTTGAGTATCCTTGGATTTTGATACTGGATGGGGTCCTGGAACCAATACCTTTTGCATACTAAAGGTCAACTGTATCTCTTCTGAGGGTTTTTCTGGTTGCCTTCCTGTACCATGGTCAAATGATTGCATGATTTTAACAAAAGAAGAAAAATCAGGGAAATCAGACCCAAACATCCAAGAACATTGCAGGGGAAAACAAAATAAAACACAAAAGTGGGCTGTTCTGCTTCTGTTTCCCTTTGTTAAACCTGCTGTCTTGTGAGACAGAGTAATGGAGGAATGGAATTTTATAATCTCTGGGAGAGAAAGACCCATCAAACAAGAGAGGAGAATCAACACTAGAGGTAGACCGTGATTACACAGCACTCCATACTGTGTGGAAGACTGATGAGACTCTTTCAAATAGCCTTGGATTTCAGAAACATTCAACAATAAATTTCCTCACTCACACACCCTTCCACCATCTTTACTCAGACCCCAAATGATTTCTTTTACCCTATCAGTCCTTAGCTAGTGCCCATTAAATGAAAGAATTAACAACTTGGATTCTAGGCCACCTTAGTAGATAATTGATTGCATGGTGATTATCAAATAATTTATCCTCTCTCAGCCTGTTTAAACCAAGAGGGTTGACTAGATGTTTAGCTCTTCACAGCTCTAAAGTTCACTGACTTAGAATAAAGAATTTCATTGATATGGAAAATAAGGTCCAGACAGGTTATGCACCTGCAGTCTATGTTGTTCATTATCAACAGTCACAGGATTTGGTGTTTGATGGCTGAGTGTGGAGTTTAGTGTTCATCTCCCTCTACCTGTGTATAAGATTTTGAACTCAGGATGGCTTTTCTCCCATTATTTTATACATTTTGCTTCAATCAATTAATGCTTATGGATGAAAAGTTGACTATAAATCAATCTAACACAGTCAAATTTAGGCAAAAAAGTAAACAGGAAATATATATATCCTGAAGCAATAATTAACTTTTTAATTGTCTAGTAGTTTTATTTCTTATTGATGTTTCTTCCATATGATAAGTGATTCCTATGTAGTGGTTTCCAAGTGGGTTTTCACCCCAAGTCTTCTAAAATAATGTGAGAGGAATTAGGATGTTCAGAGGAGAATTCATGATCACTCAGGAATTTCTAAGAGCTATGGCAAGTATGACAGCATCACAGAGATAAGCTCCAAGCAGTTCTGAGATAGTGTACATTTCAGTTTATTCATCACCATAGTGGGTATTTATAAAGTCAACTTTCCTGTGGGGTTAAGAAAGATAACATTCTAAAAAGTGGGAAAATATTGTATCTGCAAACACAGGTAAACTGTATGTAGGATGATCTTGAAAATGATGGTGGATCAGCCTGGTGCTGTTCTGTTTGATCAGGTGACTGGAGAATACATCTTACTTCCTAGAATTTACCAAAGAAAAGATAGGAAAAAAAAAAAAATCATCGACTAGTAAGTGTTCTGTTTTTTTTCTGTTTTTGTTTTTGTTTTTTGCAGTTTTTGGCTGGGATTGGGTTTAAACCCGCCACCTCCGGCATATGGGGCTGGCCCCCTACTCCTCTGAGCCACAGGCTTTTTAAAGTCTATTCAATAAAAATTAAGCACTTAAAAGTACAGTTATGTTTCAAATTAAACTTGACTAGGTTGCACTATCGAAACATTTAAAAATACATACACAAGTCTTTGTAATTATTTGAGTATATCCGGACAGTGTTCACTTTGGCAGCACATATACCACAGCTGAATATATCCGGAATATTTTCCTTGTGGCAGAATGTGGGTCACAAAAATAATCTTTCATTTTCAAAATGGAAATATACTGAGGCATAAATGTATTGCTTATAATGTATCAGTCTGCAGGGTATTATTTTTCTTATAATGGGAAATGGCAGAAGTAGGTAACTATATTCTTCTGGTGTAAAACGGAACAGAACAATCTTCTGCAATTACAATGCATAGACTATACCAGCCCTAGTGCGGGAAGCATAACAATTTGCATATTTTAATTTGGAGGTTAGGGACCCCTGTCAAAGTAACAGCTTGGACCAGGTCAGCAAGGAGAAATCGAGAAGAGACAAATAATTGAAAAGGCAGTTCCCAACAAAATGAAATTTGTCTCATTGTCACTTAAGGTTGTCTTCCTGTCTTTCTGAGGGAGCAAGGTCAGCTAAAGCGTGAAGGGAAAGTAGGGCCTGGTAGATCACTGAGGACCAAAGGATAATTTTTTAAATAACAGTGGCAATTGCAATATATATTTATGAAGGGAGAGGAAAGGAATGCACATAGCTTTCCAGTTAAGAGTCAGCAGGTGTCCTTTGAGTCGAAATATTGCAGATGTGTCTATGGCAGATCTGAAGTTTGTCCTTAAAGACGAGCAGGTTACAAAGAAGATGAAATACTTAATGAAATAATTTATCATGACATATTGATATTGAAGGCTGGAAGGCAGAAAAGGATTTGCAACAAAATTAAGGCATGTCTCTCTTGAAATAGTTCCCCCATTTCCTTCTTTGCGGGCTGATAGGAGGTTTTCACAAGAAAAGGGTTACTTTTTCTTTCTCTCCCCCCCTCCCCCCCTTTTCCAAGTTTATGCCAAAATGTAGACGCCAATGTGAAGTTCAACATCCACAAACACACGAACATTTCATTGGAAGATAGTCCAGAGAAAAGTCAAGTTATGAAATGCTTGTTTATATAGCAGAGGGGTTTTCATCTCTGTAATATCAAGTGTTTTCAGTTAGAATGTATGTTAGTTAAAAAAAGAGACTAGTGATATCAGGATATGAAAAGCAACAGTCAAACTTCAATTCTTAGTAAGCACAAACAAACATAGTCACAAGCATCTGAGCATATTAAAAAGACCTTGCTTGAGAAAATAAAGGTAAGTATGTTACGTTCATGAAATGGTGTTATCATTTACAAAAAGAAAAGAAAAATCCCCTCCCCACCCCCCCCAAAGAAAAAGCTGTATTCCACGGTTGGCAAGCTGTTTGGTTTTTTTTTAACACAGCTGAGGGAAAGCCACTCTTGGTAATGATGACTTGCTATATCAGTGATTCTCAAGTGGGGAGATAGCCCATATCAGAATTTACATAAAGGCAAGCAGCAAGCATAAAAATGGTAAGAGTTTCCTCTTCCTTCCACAGTTACAGCACTTTTGAACCTGTGGGTCACGACCCATAGGAACTGTATTAAAGGGCCACGGCATTAGGAAGGTTGAGGACCACTGGTGGAATCAAGAATATACCATAAATCACCAGGGGGAGAATCAAAATATTGGAGTCAGAGTGCCAACTCTGCAGTGGTGCAACTCTGGATGAATCAATGAATAACTCCAGTTTGTAGTTTCCTTATCTTGAAACAACATATTGCTTTGTCTATTTCATAGCTTTTGTGGAACTTCATATATAAATGTAATATTTTCAACTGTAGAGTGTTGCAAATTTAATGTTTTCTTATTAATTGATAGAGGCAAAGGTACCTACTTGGTGTCTTGAGTTTTGCACACTTAGTTGCTTAGTCATTTTCCCAAGAGCTAAATCTCAAATACCTTTGTGCTTCCTTTTTGGTCAGAATCGTGACCTGCTTCTACACACTTACTCACCCAGGGCATCCTTCCAAGAGAAATGGACTTGTCCTCACAAGTACATTTTTAATATGAAGTGCTATTGTTGCTCCAGAAACAGTTCCCAAATTTCTATCACCTAGTAATTCCTAAATTCACTGTGATTTTTTTCCCCTTTTAAAAAATAGTAAGAAAATGTGTCACAAAACATAACTAATCATGAGGTCATGTGAAACTCACACAGCTCCTGGTGAGAAGCTGCAAAGTGGCAATTTTGGAGAGAAAGTTTATAGAATATACTTGGCACTGTTGAGTCTCTCTATTAAAAAAAGAAAAAGACCACACAACACTTGCTATGAAAAAGATATTACATTTTCTCCAGAGAAGTAACACTTCCTCCTTTGTTCTGGAGTTTCTCCAAAGACTTTAAAGCATTTTTGCAGGTTCCTTTACTTAAAGTTATTAAAACTCACAAAATATCCATGAAGTAATAAACTGGAAACTATTACTATTCCAGTCAAGCAGATACAGAAACAGTGATCCTAAGACAGCATGACCTGTCTAAAGCCTCCTGGCCAAAAACGGATGGATCCAGGAATAGACCCCAAGCTGCTGACTCTAGACTAGGCATGCCCAAAGACGTCCTCTCTTTAGAATCATTATTGTGAATAGCCTCTACACATAAACAGCCTCCTGCTCCTGGATGACAGACGAGATCACGCTAACGAGTCACCCATTCTTTCCATAAGAAATACTGCAGTCATGGCCAATGAGCTAATTCATAGAATATCTATATGCCATAGCTAATGCACACGCACATGCATACACAATCCCTTCCTAGCTTCAGGTTGTTTTTGTTCGTTTTCTTAAACTAAGTTGTAACTTAGATTTTAATTTCAAGCTTTAGCCTTCGATTTTCGTTTTAATTTCACACTCTGATCTTTTCTATTCCTTTTTCTTCTTCCCTCCCTGTATGAAATGGTAAAAAACTAGACCATGGTAGAAATGTATTTTTGACAGATTTTGTAAGTTGACTATCATCACTTCCACAAAAACCATTCATTGAATGAATGGTTTATGGATGTGAAATAGAGTTTGAAAGGTTGCAAGTCATTCAAACTTGACCATAAAAATATCTGATAACTTGAAGTTATCATACTACAATTAAAGTTGGTCTAAAGAATGCTGAAAAAAAATGACATTTTCGAGACAGACATCTTTGCAACTGGCATCTTAATATAATGTAGGTAATTTGTACAATTGATGTATCCTTTTTCCTGTGCAACACTTCTGAGAAAAGACAATGGAAAAGATAGTAGCAGGAAACAGGAACTGGCTCTTCAAAGACTGGCTGCCATAGTCAAAAGGTACTTTGTCCTTGCCTGCATTTTAAAAAGGACTGGTGGAATACACTGGGTTTTAGGTAAGAATGGCGCATAAGGGGAAAAGCCATTACTGGCTTCCTCTCCTTTAAATGTGAAAGAGGATATTCTGGCTACACTTTGTTGTTGGCAATCAGCAGTGACTGATTCACTCTCTGCAACTTTTCCATTACAATGCTCATGAATACAGGAAAAGAGTTGCAGTTTCAACAACAGTGGAAACTAGAAATGTGGGTCAAAAATGTGTCAGGCAAAAGCTGGAGAGTCAAATATGGAAAACTTAGCCTGGAGGCAAAGTGGTAAAGCCGTGTGGGTTAATGAGGTAGGGGATTTCCACCTGCCCAGCCTCCTGGAGGCACAAGTCCACCTTTCTGGTTTGTGAAAGCTCTGCTCCATGGAATGTGAATACACCCTTTGGCCCCACTTCAGTCTTTAATGCATCTCTCAGCCCATTATTCTTCAGGAACAAAATACTAATAAGGCCAAAATGGATGTGCGTAATATTTTAGACCCAGCTGTTGGAATATTTTCTTCACTATTGGAGGGTTTTTGCAGTGTAAGAAATACAGACAACTCCAGACTAGACAGGATAAGTCTTCCCTTAGGATAAGGTAATCAGGTCCTAAGATTCTTCTTCAGACCAACGAATTACAAACAAGCCCAAGGTTGTGATCATCAATAGGTCCTATATCTTAAGATTGAAAAGGCTGATTCTAACTGGATTCAGATAAGACTGGTTAACACCAAAGTAGGATACTCTGTTCTTTCTAAGGCTGAGGAAATCTCTTTTCAAAAAATTGTCATATGAAGTAATTCTACAATGCAAAACACAGATGCTTTAGTACTAGAGAAGGAAAGGACATATACTCAGAACATTTCTAATAAAAAAGTTTATAAATTATTGTATTTATTTTATGCTCTAAAACTTTTGGCAGACAAGGTTCCTACACAACATGCAAATAATGGTGAGTTATCTATTAAAATAATAGACTGATGTGAAGAATGAATTGGAGGGACAGAAAGTAGAATGATGATTTCTGGGGGCTGAGAGGACGAAGGAGTGGGGAGTCATTTAATTGGTAGTTTCAGTTTGGTGCAATACAAGAGTTCTGAAGATTATTTACACAGCAATGGGTACTTAATACCTCAGAATTGTACACTTAAAAGTAGTTAAGATGGTAAATTTTATGTTACATCTATTTTTATATAATTAAAAATGTTTTAAAAATATCATAACCAATGTAAAAAGAGAAAAGATAAAGAATGAATCAGATGAGAGCCAAACTAAGTAAATCATAGATTAAAAAATGTTTGCTGTATAACTTTCAATTAAAAAAATGCTTGCTTGCATATTCTGGTTCTTTTCTGTCTTTTATTTTGGAATGATTACTAAATCTCTGAATACTGTATTATCTTCACCTTAGAAGAAATAATAATAGTACACAGTGGAAAAAAGCTTCATCTCAGTTTTTCACCATACATAATTCCAAGTGATTAAATGGTGTTTGGAAGACTATTAAATGCTCAATAAATACTAATTATTAGTAATATGTTCAAAACCTAAAATGTAATCCCAGAATTAAATTCAATATTTATAAGAAAGTACTGTATTAGCATTACCGAAAGTTTAGCTATTAATAATGAATAAAAAATTGAGTGATTGTCTTAAAATACAGAAGATATAAATGAAGAAATGGAAAGAATATGAGAAAAGATGATAGAGATGGAGGGAGAGAAAAATTCTCTTCCAGACTTTCTGCTTTGTAATTAAATATTTTGCTTTGTTATCTGTTATAAACTGTGCTACAAATTTAAATTATTTATTTCTTTAAAGAGGAGAATATTTTTGAAAGAGACTTAAATAATGTTTAAAGGAAGCTTTCTATGTACCTACTTAGTTACCATTCCCAGTATTCTTTATTGATTTCAGGTGTTTATGTTTGAAAAACCTTTATTTAATCTTTATTTTTGAAAAATGTTGTCAATAGGTAAATAATTTTAGGTTGATATTTTTCTCTTTTCATAATTGTAGTTTGCATTATCTACAATGAATAATCTTCCAACATACTTATCTATGTTGTTTGATATGTAATGTGCATCCCTTCCACCCCATCCCAGTCTCACTGCTCTTAAGATTTTCTTTTGGTCACCAAATTAAAGCCTTTTAATTGGGATGTGACTTGGTAAAGTTGTTGCTATTGTTTTCTGTCATCTGCTCTTGAGATTTGTTGAATCTCTCTATTAGAGGCCTATGGTTTTCAGCAATTTTGAAAAAAAGGTACTCATTATTTCTTCAAATATTTTGGATATACCCTTATTTCCTGTCTTTCAGAGACTCCAATCATGTATATATTTGTTCCAGAGTTCACTGATGCTCTTATGCTGTTTTCAATTTTTTAAGCTTTTATCTTCCTTTTTTGAAGGGAAGGGGGAAACAGGGTCTTGCTCTGTCTCCCAGGCAGCAGAGTCATCATAGCTCACTGCAACACCCAACACCTGGGCTCAAGTGATTTCCCTCCTTCAGCCTCCTGAGTACCTGGGACTACAGGTATGTGACACTGTGCCTAACTAATTTTTAATTTTAGAGATAGCATCTGGCCGTGTTGCTTAGTCTGGTTTCAATCTCCTGGCCACAAGAGATTCTCCACCTTTGCCTCCCAAAGTGCCAGGATTACAGGTATGAGCCATTGAGGCCAACCTATGCTTTTATCTTTTATCTCTCTTTTAGAATATTTCTATTGCTATGTTTTCAGTTTCACTAATCTTTTCTTCTGCAATGTTTAATCAGCGATCAATACCATCCAATGAATTTTTTATCTCAGATAAAAAATGGGTTTTTATTGGTACAAGTTCAATTATATTTTCTGTGTCACTATCTAATGTGTTCGATTTTCTCTCTAGTTTTTTTTTTTTTTTATGGAATACTGACAAAATAGCTATTTTCATTTCTCTGTATAATAATTTTATCATTTGTATCATTCTTATATTATTTTGCTCTATTCTCTCTTTTATCCTACTCTGTTATATATATATTAGAAGTTGCTACACATTCTCTTTAAAAGGCCAGGTAGTAGGAGTCACCAGTGGCTCAAAAGAGTATTGCACCGGCCCCATATGCTGGAGGTGGCAGAGTTTCCCATCCCCTGCCAAAAACTAAAAAAAAAAAAAAAGCCAGATAATAAATACTTTAGTTTGTGAGTCATTTGATGTGGGACAAGCATTCAATTCTGTCACTGTGGTTAGAAAACAGCCATAGCCAATATGTATCTTCTTGTTCTACCCTTCGTTCCTTTTAATAGAAGACAACAGTCTTCTTGGCATTAAATTATACTTTTCATGTAATAATATTACTATGTCACTTCTTTTTGGTTCATAGTTGCCTGATAAATCTTAATTTTTATTCTTTTAGGCAACATATTGTTGAATCTTTTTTCACAAAAATGTATCATTGGAGTCTTCACCTTTTTTTTTTTTTTTTTTTTTAGACACAGTTTCACTCTGTAGTCCCAGACAGAGTACAGAGCCATCATCAGAAGTCACTACAACATCAAACTCATGGGTTCACGGGATTCTCCAGCCTCAGCCTCCTGAGTATCTGGGACAACAGGTGTGTGCCACTAAGTTTGGCTAATTTTGTTCCATTTTTTATGGAGATAGGATCTTGCTCTTGCTCAGGCTGTTCTGGAAATTCTGACCTCAAGCAATCCTCTGCCTTAGCCTCCCAGAATGCTAGGATTACAGGTGTGAGCCACTGCACCTGGCAAATTCTCTGCCTTTTAACTTATGTATTTAACCCATTTACTTTTATAGTTAACTACTGTTATGTTGGATCTTATTTTCCATGTAAACTTTGCATTCTTTTTCTTTTCTCCATCTATATTTTTATTTATCCTGCTTAAAATTTAAAGATAGCATTTTTTTTTTCTTTATTATGGTCAGGTATCTTTCTCCAAATACCCATAATTATAATTACCTTCTTGTAATCATTCTTCAAACTTGTATGAACACACATACACACTCACACACACACACACACACATGCATTTAAGAATTTTATATATCTTTGTTCTAACAACATAAGTAACTCAATTTTTCCCTTATAAGACATGCTCTTTGACAAGACAAATAAGTTAATTCACTCTTATTCTTCATGTTTTTTACCTCATAAAATTGAATCATGTTGAATTTTACTTCTGGTTATTATAAATATGCTTCTCCGTTTGGTCTAGGTTTTTCCCATCCTCTTTGTCTGCTCTAACCTTCCTCATTCTTAGTCTTTTTTTTTACCACTCTTACTATGATATTTGATTACTAGTCATATCTCTTCCATCATCTTTTGGAGTATTCTTTTCTAATTGTATTTCTTCTTCTCAAATTGTATTCAGTTGGGGTATTTGTTCTTTCTGTATTCCAAGTTTATGCTTTATCTTGATATTCTTAGGTGTGTAGCTTGCATTACCAATCTTATTCAACATTCAGTGAGCCTTCAAAGATTTTTTCGTCTTTCTTTAATTGTGAGAAATATAACCACATTTTTACATATAATACACATGTATTCTCATGTGGAACTTTTCTGGGGTTAATTGTTCTTCTTTCATATGGTTAACATTTTCTAATATCGTCATAACTATATTTATTATTCTATTTATAATTCTTAATCTGTCAGTTCTGGTATTTATACTTAAGATAGCATGTGTTGTCCAGTGTGTGCTTTTTCTTTCAGATAATTTTAGGCTTTAGCATCTAGTTATTGTGGTGAGTGAGTTCACACTACCAGTGTATCAGCTACTCTGTGTCAGTGGGAATTCTGTATAGACAGAATGGCCTGGATTTCTGGAAATGTATTTTGGGTAAGGGCCAAAGTCCAGGCTGCAATTTATGTGAATTTTAGTGAGTTTAAACCTAGGGGCTAAGTCAATCCTCTGGGCAGAGAGTCCCAATCACCACAGAACCTATGTGGAATCCAGGCTGTTAACTGCCATGCCCCTAAGACTCTCATCTGGTGAGCGACTCATGTCTCCTTACAGCAATAGGAGGAGGCAGTCTCTCTAGGTTGTTATTCCAACAGTGAATGAGAATCTGAAGAGGGAGGAGGTGGAAAAGCAACTGGGAGGTCAGTCTCCACTTGTTTTTAAGGATCCATTGCCCAGGCAGGGCCTTCTGGTTATCCCATTATTACCTCAGAGACACCACACTAGTGGTATAAGCTGCTGTAGAGGATTTGGGGGTAAATGGGAAACAAATGTACAAAGACAATGTAGAGGAAAGGCAAATGCAAAATTTATAAGTTTCCTCCATTTAATCTTGTTCAGGCCACTTTTGGGAGCACTTTCATAGGAGGAGGCAAATCTCTATCCTTTCTATTTGCTGCAATTACAGACAGTTTTGATCTTCTCAGGGCCTTTTGGTGGTTATTTTGGTTAGTTTCTCAAAGATGTTTTCCTGTAGTGACAATATTACAAGGCAAACTTTGGGTTGATTTGAGGAAACTGAGTCAGTAGTATGAACAAGTTCACCATTCTGTCAGGAACCAGAAACCTCTGGTCAGTTGTTTTGTTAATTTTATAGGTAATTTGCTTTTATTTTATTTTATTCATAGCATTCAAAACCTTTCTCCCAACATGAATCTATCTGCATAGTTGTCTGTTCAAGGACTCTTACATGTTCCCTGGTGTATTCATATCATATTATACTTTAACAGTTTTGTGCCAGAAAGTGAGTTCATTTGAACAAGAACTGTACTAGGTTTAAATTCTTGTCCTTTAAAGTGAAGGCAAAGTGGTGGTCTTTAGATGGTTTCCTGTTTTTGGATCTCTACTTTAGTATAGTGCTCTCCTTCTAGTAGTTGAAGCTGACAAAAGAATAACTGGAGTGTAAAAAACCTTGAATTACATTTTCTCTCCCCCCACTATCAATTTAGGGGCATTTTCAAAATTAGACATTAAAATGCAAAAACATCAAAAAACAAATTAGAATGCAGAAATTACTACTTGCACAAAGTCTGTACTATTTTAATTCTAAACATTTCTAAAAACTCTCCAAGATGGCATATATTTTTTTGTGAAGGGTGGTGGAATGGATAATTTGAATTACAAAAAAGCCTTGATAACCCCCCACACATCAATTTACCTGTGAACAAAAAGATTCACACTGAGAAAATGGGACTTGGGACTATTTGATAAATTACTACAGACTACTTGAATATTCCATTAGCAAAATAATAGCTCATTATGGAACCCCAGAAGAATGTAGTATAATTACAATAGTACTATCCTCCCTTGGAGGTTGGGAGGAATGCAAATGTTAAAAATGATAGCTATTTAACCAATGTTGGAGAAAAATGCCTCAAAACAAACTCAGAGGTTATGTAATTTCTGGAATTCAGTGAAAGTTTTGTTATCTCTATCAGGTTTAATTAGTTGAATATGTCTTTACCAAGTGAAGGTGATTCAAGTATGCAGACTTGAAAGCACCTATAGTGAGAATAAGATGGAGTCTGTCAGGCTAGGCAGACACCACACAGCTGGTCTGGTCAGTTTAGGTCCTGCCTAAATTTTTCCTCCTGTCTTCCATTCTTACTGTTTTGTAAATTTAGCTCCCACCCTAAAGATGCCTATCTTGAGTAGTATAGGTGGATTGAATTAGGAGATTAACTTTTGAATTGAAATGTTTAGGCCACTGAGTCATGCTGATTATTATTTGGAATAGGGGCTGGTGTGGTCTTTGCTTGGAACTTTTAAGTATAAAACTGTAATTTTGGAAATGGAAGAACAGCACAGTCTTGAAGAGGCTACTCTCACTGTTCTCCAGAATCCTAGCTTTCTAACAAAGTTTGGTGAACCTATCCCTGTCTCTGCATATTGGCTGACAGTGACAGGTACCCTCTTCATCTGGTAACAGACCCACCTAGAAACACAGGTACATATTCATGTGATAGTAATGATGGAATTGTCTTAGTCTCTGTTAAACTCTTTTACACCTGTAAATTCAAATATTTTATTTGAGAAGTGAAGGCACGCTCCCACTCTCAGTACTAAGTGAGAATATTTTGAGAAGTCAATTATTGCTTCTTAAAAGCAGAAGAGGTGGTGGTTTGTCACCCATAGCTCAGTGAGTAGGGTGCCAGCCACATACACTGAAGCTGCCAGGTTCAAGCCCAGCCAGGGCCTACTAAACAACAATGACAACTGCACCCAAAAAATAGCTGGGCATTGTGGCAGGCACCTATAGTCCCAGCTATTAGGGAGGCTGAGGCAAGAGAATCGCTTAAGCCCAAGACTTGGAGGTTGCTGTGAGCTGTGATGTCACAGCACTCTACCAAGGGCAACAGAGATGCTGTCTCAAAAAAAATAATAAAATAAAAAACAGAAGAGGTGTTAATGCAGATCATAAGAGGAGTATATGGAAGAAAGGAATGGAGAGGGGACAAAAAGGAGGAAAGAGGAGGAAAAATGAAATAATGAAAGGAAGTCTAGTGTCCAACTTATAAATATGGTGCCTTCTATCACAGAACTGAAGTACAAAATAATAACAGAATTGTCCAAGTTCATGGACTAATGAATGTATAGCAAAAGTTCCTCTTTTCTTAATGAGCCAACTGATATATAAACTTATTTTATAAATATAATATAAATAAATCTTATTTTTCTTAACAATTTACCTTCATTTTTCAGACATTAGATGTTAATTGTGACATTCAGTAATCCACCTGGCAAAAGCTAATCTGTGCTAGTTAAGCCATTTAATCTCTTGAAGTAAAAAGTTGCTTTAAGAAAATAAATGTTAATTTAAGCCACAAGAGCACAAATCAGACTAAAAAGAAGAGTGGATTCCACATGTGTTTTTTACTCCTTTTGTAAAGCTGATATATTTGCCTAAGTTTAGAAAATCTGCAAAATATTTCTTAGCAAGAAATTCTCAGTAAGTGTTACATTTAATGAGTAGAGATATTCATGCCTAAGCCATATTGCTATGTTTAATGTCTAATGTCATTTTGAAAATGAAGTTTGTAATGCCCAACTAACCTTCAAATATAGATTTGTCCAGGCTTCATGTTTTGGGGGAAAGATCACCAGAGACACAGCCAATTTGCAGAATGAATAAGGAAAAACATCTTCATATTCAAAACAATAATACAGCATGCCTATGATATTTATTCAAATATCTTAACTAATAGGGTAAACACAGGACCTTATCTGATTTATTCACTACCACCAGGTAAATAGATGATCAATATTTGCTGAATCAATACAATAAAGAACACTCACAATAACATGTTACAGTAAGACTGCATATATATATATACATATATATATATATATATATATATATATATAGTATATATATATATTGTATAGCCACCTTCTCATTATTTGTTTGTAATCAGTGGCATGGTTGTTCTAAAGGCATGACTAAATTTGGAAAGGTTATACATTTAGAAATGAATGCATTGACTTTCTAAATGATAATTCTCTTGGACACAATTAAAATATCCTTCTAGTCCTTAATACACATAAACAGTCTTATGGGAACCAGTGACTAAGAATATAATTAAATAAATACGATTTTTTTTTACTAAGTCATATACACATAGATCATGACTACATTTATGCATGTGTGAGCTACAATGTGTTGATTTTTGTATACAAATTGGAGTGCTTACATCAAACTAATTAATATAGCTTTCGCCTCATTTACTAAATAAGATATTTTTAATAACTGAAAAACAGGAAATCAAATATGACTTATTTAGCATTCATCTGTGATAATATTATCTAAAAATTCAAGAAGCAACTTTTTGTATCCTTCAGTAAGTTTTCCAGAATATATATCTTTCTTAACCTTGCTTGGTTGAAAATCAATCTAGAAGGATGAGGTTCCAGTTCTAGATAACATGGAGTAAGCACTTCTCATTTTTCCAATTAAAAAAAAATAAAACCTGAGCAGTATATATGGAGTAGTGATTTGTGGACTCTGTAAAATAAATAGGAGCAAGAGGATTAGAGATAAAGATCAGAATTCCAAAACCCACCATGCCAGCAGGGAATTTTTCTTTGTCTTCTCCAAGGTATTCCTTTGGACTTAGAGCCAGAAAATTGGAATTGAGTACTATGGTAGTGACAAAGAAAACTCCAGGAGAAGCCTGGCTGGAGAAGCCTGGCTTGAAGAATCCAGATGGGAACTTAGCATCCCTGAAAGAGTGGGATGTTCAGGCCTTCCTTTTTTTTTCTTTCTGTGCTAGCCCCCCAACCATCTTATGGCTGCCAAGGCAGCTCTAGCTATAGAAACCCACCAGAGACAAATTGACTCTTAAAAAAAGGGGAAGAAGACTCTATTTTCCAGCAGGTGCAATTCCAAGAGGGCTGGGCTAATCCTCATCACTTGTCTTCTTCTTTTTTCTCTGGCTGCTTGGCCCACTTTGGAGGCAAAATCTTCCCTAAGCAATCTTTCACCAAATTTGGGGAGTTTTCAACCAAATTCCTTCAAATATTTTTTCACCCATATTTTTTTCTTCTTTCCTTTTCCACTCTCATTGTAGCTGGAATTTCTCTCTGCCAGGTCCTTGGTCTCAGAATTGAAGAATGAACCCATGGACCATGCAGATAAGACTCAGGTCAGAATTTATTGAAAGATAAAATATAGATAAATGGGAAACCTCCATGGCAGTGAAGGAGGAACCTGAGTGGGAAGCCAATCTGAGCCTTCTATCTTGGGGTTCAGATACTACTTTTCCTATACTGTGGGCAGGGGCTTTTGGGAAGACAGAAAATATGTATGGACTATGTCTCAACCATTTAGTGCCAGTGCTGAGGCAGAAGTTAATTTCAAAACTGCCATAGAGCAGAGCAATGCCATCCTTGGAGCCTTTGCTCTAGGTGAGCTCTTCTCTGCTGTGGGAGAGGCAGGTGTGTTCCTAGCTCTGGGAGGGACAGCCCAGATGAGATAAGGGTGAGGTTGCTTTTATGAACTTTGTGTCCAGAAAATGTGGCCTGCAAAAGGCATGTTTGTGCTTAAAGATGGGGTCTTAGCTGAGACTGATTTCTGAGTTCAATCAGGCCAAGAAAATGGGGGCAGGGGGTTCCTGTCTAGTTCTGAGTTGGGGAACTCTGTACCATAATAATACCAATGTTAGACCTTTTAGTAATGCCATACAGGTTCTTGATTGCTCACTTGCTCTGTCATTGGTAATTGTTTTCTTTTCTTTCGTCTTCTTTTAAAAAATTATTTTAATTAATTTTTTTTTTTTTTTTTTAAGATATGGAGTCTTGCTCTATCACCCAAGCTATAGAACAATAATACCTAGCTCACTGCATCCTGGAATGCTTGCACTCAAGCCATCCTCAGACCTTAGCCACTGGACTACCTGGGACACAGGTCTACCTGCCCATGCCCAGCTTGGTTGTTTTCTTTATGTATTTTCTGTCTGTTGTACAGATTGTATAATATCTACTCATCAGTCTTCAGGTTTACTGACTTTTTCCTCTGCCAATTCCTTTCTATTTTTATATGAGATTTTTATTTCAGTTATTATGTTTTTCAGTTCTAAAATTTTCTAGTTCTTATTTATGTCTTTGCTGAATTTTTAGTTTTTTTCATTATTTCAAGGGTGTTTCTGTCATCCTTTGTGTTAGAGAAGTCTTAAAACTGCTTTGATGCTTCTGTCAGATAACTCCAACATTTATGCCATCTCAGGGATGTCTTCTCTTAGGCACATTGGTATTTTTCAGCTTCTATGTATGCTGGATTAATTTATATGGTGGGCATTTTGAGTATTATGTTGAGTCCCTGGGTCTTACTGAAATCTCACAGAGAATGTTGATATTTTTGCTTTCATTTCAACCAACATAACTGGGTCAGATCACAAGACATGATACTTCTTTGGTCAATTTGGTTTTCAAATCCTTTGCAGTATGCATCCCATCTGTGCTACATGTCCTACAGGCAGCCAGCCTGAGACTATGGCAGTATTCTTTCCAGTTCTCAAAGTTCAAATTCTCTGCTTAAGCTCAAGTCCTTGCACCTGCAACTGAAAGTGAGTACAAGAGTGTATACACAACTAAAAAAGGAGCTGCTTTCTTAAGATCTTACCTTTTTGAAATCTCCCTAGTACTTTCTGTTTCCTTTGGGTTCCTTCTTTTTTTTTTTTTTTTTGGCCATAAATCTGAGGCCGAGTATATCCTCATTTGCTTCACATTTTCCTGAACTATACCCACATCACAAACAAGGGATGAGAGTGGAGTAGTGAGAGGTGGGCAAGGGAAGTAACCTTCCATCTCTAAGACTATGTGGGGGCAGAGTAAAGAAAAAAAAAATGGATTTCCATACTTTCTCTGAGCATTGGGAGATCCTTTTAGCACTTCTTGAGCCGGAACCAGAGGCTTCTCCTACATTTCTGTATGTGCCAATGGTCCCTATGGTTCTCAGGCCATGACAAGTTCAGGCAATGGCATTCCAGAGTAGTAAATAAGTGGTAAACTGACTCCTGTTCTTCTGATTCAGTCCGCCTGGCACTGATTTCTTTCCAGAGTCCACAAATAGCTGTGCCCCATGCACGTTCTTTCCAGGTGCATTATTTTATAGCTGTATTCAGTGAGAGAGATGAAGAAGTGGAGTGTGCTCTATCCTTCTTAACCAGAAATAAATCTCTTTCTTCTCTGTCTCCCTCTCTGTAATTTCCTGTTCAGGGATCCTCAAACTTTTTAAACAGGGGGCCAGTTCACTGTCTCTCAGACCATTGGAGGGCCAGACTATAGTTAAAAAAAAAAAAAAAAAAAAGAACTATGAACAAATTTATATGCACACTGCACGTATCTTATTTTGAAGTAAAAAAAGCAAAATGGAAACAAATACAATCACACCGCCTCATGTGACCCGCAGGCCGCAGTTTGAGGACCCCTGCTTAGATTTTTGAGCAACATTTTATTTTGGCAGCCTTATTAACTGTTTAGGTTAGAGTTTCTTAATCCGTAAGCTAGTTTCAGGATTTTTTTAGTATAAGATATTAAAGTTGTAATGAGGTAGTTTGGGAGATTAAGCTAATCAGATGTGATGCATACATGTTCAATTGTATTTTTTTTATCTTGTTATGGAGATAAAGATTTAGACCCCTGGTAGAGTTCATTATTCTGAAAATGTAAAATGGAACCATGTGCCCACTGTGTGCTTAAATCCCCTTGATTGTGTGTATACTACGTGACAATCATTCCAGAATAAATTTAGTACAGAAATATTGTTTTATAAGGCAGTCAAGTCTGATTGTCATGAAATTTTTCTCACAATTGAGACCAAATTCATTTTCTCTACATTTTCAATTTAGTTTCCCTTTTTCTACCACTTAGATCTTAAAAAAGAGGGCTTTAAACATTTTATTTAATTTTATTTCCCAAACAGGAAAGCCCTTTAAATATTTGAAGACAGTTTAGCTTTCTCCACCTAAACATTCCTGGTTTCTTTGAAAGATTTTCCTTTAACAGTCTATGACCATATTTCTCTGGGTGGTCTGCAGGCCATCTGTTGCAGAATATCCTGAGGTTCCTATTTAAAAACGCAGATCTTTAGTAGGTTTCATCTCAGATGTACTGAATCAGATCGTTGGTTTGGAGAGTTGTTGCTCTATGCTGTTGGGCCCCAGCTGGGCTCAGTGTCAGCCTGCTCTGTACTTTTAACTGAGTTTTCTCTGCCCATCAAGTGAATACCAGTGGGGAACTCACCCTTCCTATCTCAAAAGTACTCCACTTTAAAAATATTTCCAGAAATTGGCAAGGGCATATGCCCTGGGACTCCTGTATTCTCTGATGGATAATACAATTTATAGAAAGCGATATAGTAAGAGTCAGGATCTCTGAGAGTCTGAGATGCTGAAGTTACAAGTGCAAGGAGCCATTTATGGTTCAAAATGACTAATTAGGGAGTGAGAGAGCTGGAGATGTGGAGCTTGGTAAAGTAATTTCTGTTGTTACATTCCATCTGGGCTCACACGCTAAGTTGGTGGAGTCCATTACTCTAAAGGAGAGTGTCAGGAAAAGTTTAGCTCAAATTCTTTCTTTGGTTGACAGAAATCTTTTTGTATACATTTTGATCCTCAACCACAAAGAGGTGGCAGCTCCTTGGAAGATGGAGTTTTTAGCCCAGTTTCCCACTAAATTCATCTTAGAGTTAAAAAGCAAAATACCAGTGACTAGGCTCTATGTGTAGAGATACTGATTTAGTAGGTCTGGAATAAGGCCCAGAAATTCATTTTGTTTCAGCTCTCCAGATGAATTGAACATGAATCTAAAGCTGAGAACTGCTTTCTCAAATAATTAATATAGATCTCTCTTTTGCCACCTATTGTCAAAAGTGATGTAGACACTTCCAGCTAATTGATAACAGAATAAAAAAATAACCAGTAACTATTTGGGAATAAAATCACTCTTGCCTAATCCACTGCTTTTGAAAACATATTTTCAGTTTGAATCTTTAGAGAAGAGAGAGACATGTTTGAATTAATTGGGGGAAAATCTCTCTGCAGCAGGGAATAAATAAAAGGAAATAAGTTAAGTCTAGAGAGAAAAATCCTTCACTTCCCTTCAGTATCAGTAGGATACAATGAAAATCAGTCACTTATTTTGAGAACATAATTTTGTTTTACTAACCTGTTTAATGGTTGGCCCCTTCTCCTACTATTCAGGCCATGAAAGCTAAGAACACTAAAAGCAGTGAATATTTTTGGAGATATGAGCTAAAATGTATCCCAGAACACTTCAAAAACAAGTAGTTCTTCATTCTGTCCCTTGAAGCATATATATACTTGGGATTATGGACCCAATCTTTTTAGCTTAAAATACAACTCACATGTTTTTCTTATTTTTCTCTCACTGCATCTTCAGATATAGTGGTTTTTCCCTCTTCTGAAAACAATACACTATAGCAAAACCACATGATAACCAGTCTTGACCTTATTTTTTTTCCTGCAAGATTCAACTTTCACAGCTGTTGTGTTTTGTGGGCCAAATCAAAGCTAAGAGAAGCTTTGTAGTTTCTGAAATTTTCCCTTCTTTCCATAAAGGAAAAAGAAGTCTTGGAATGACTGAGTCACTGCCAGCCAGTGAAAGATCTTGCCAGCCCTCTTTCCCCTCCCATCTCTCAGGAACTCAGCTGATTGAAGAAAGCCACCTGTCCCAAGGCACTGACTTTCCCTGTAATCAAGAAATAACAGCCACATAAAGGAGAAGTTCTTTGTTGGTTCTTGTGAGTGTCCTGGAATTAGTGGTGCAACCAAACATGAGTGAACTTCAACTAAAATTCATGCCAGGAGCAGAACAGAGGCATGTTAATGGCCAGCTTTCATTTTGTTATTGTTGTTACTATGACCATTTCTATCTTTGTTGTTATTTCACTTATGACTTTATGTCATAGAGTTATATAAAGAAAGACCTTTTTTCTCCCTCTTTAGAGTTTTCAGCTTTTTATTGTCAAGAAAACCTTTTAAAGGAAAATGTTCAGTAGTAACAGTGACTTGTAGAAATGGTTTTTGTGAGAGTCAGCAGTCTGGGCAATAAGATATGGCCTAGGCTTGGCCAATAACATGTTTCAGACTGGGGATTTTAATCTGGAGTCAGTGATGAAGAGAGAGTGAGGGGGAGAGGGAGAGGGAGAGAGAGAGATTTAAGTTGCATTTATAGCTCTGCAGGTGTCCAGTATACTGCAGTATACAGCAGCACTGATGTTCTATGGTAGCAGAAGTGACATCTCAGCTAACTATTTCTGTTAGAAGACAGTTGTTTTGCTTTTTGCTTCTTGTCTCTAGCAAATTCCCTTACTTTTAGTCTATTTCCTAAATCTCATTTCCCAACATCCTGTAGTTTGTGTGAGCTACATTGTCTTTCCAATAAAGATTCTTCTATTAGTTTGGGCAGAATCACTTTCTGTTGCTTGTGTTCAAGGATTCTATCTGATACAAATGAGATGAGAGTGGTCGAATCACTGGGACAAGAGGTGATAATTTTAATTCCAAGCCTAATATGTATTCCTGGGGAAAATTTTCTGCAGTCTTGCAATGTATGTGAAATTATAATCCAGACTTCAAACACAAGATGGGAGATAAATAGGGTTGATAGGGTTATTAAATTTTGAGAGTGAATGTAATTTTCTAGAGCTCCTTAAAATTAAGTAATGCTTATTTTTCTAAAATAAGGTGGATATAATCCTGCTTGCAAGCAAGAGCTTCTGTCTGCAATATTCAGACATAATGTGTTTTAGAGGTGCTGGGCAATCAAGTTTCATGTGACAAATATTGTCATTTCTTTGTCTTATAATATTGGATTGGAAGTTGTACCTTCTTTTGATTTGAATCTGGGTCAGGTATTCTCCACCACTGTGGGACTGAGAGAAACAAGCAATAGCCACTATCTTTGGAATGTTCCAGCCCCTTTACCAATTACTTAGGTGACCTAGTTATAAAGGATTCTTCTCTGGGACACCTAGATTTTGAGGAACCCAGAAGGAATGAAAATAAAAGCATCTAAGCAGGCTTTATTGTTGTGAAAGAGCTGTAGCAAGTGGATGGGGGGAGTCTTAAGCAGTTGTCTGGTTGGATGGAGCTAGTTAAATAAGAAGAGTTGGTAAAGCCCCGGGAGTAAAACCATCCTCTCTATAGTTTTC
Organism: Loris lydekkerianus; assembly: GCA_963574355.1. NCBI lineage: Eukaryota > Metazoa > Chordata > Mammalia > Primates > Lorisidae > Loris > Loris lydekkerianus. The sequence continues at coordinate 38,759 of CAUYPK010099216.1, forward strand.
CTTTGTAAAGGATAAAGATAGGGTTGAGTGAATCCAGAAGCTTTTTCCTGTCAGAAGGGAATTAGAACAAAGATTTCCTTTAAAGATAGTGTGCTTAGTACTGTCTAGTGACAGATGAATCTTGAAAAACTCAGTTGTGATAAAGCCCCAATGCTCAGATTCTCTGAGGAACCGCAGAGTAACTTCTCTAAACTTTTCTCCACTTGTTCTTTGTTTCCCTGACACTTAATTTCCTGTTTCTGGCTCTGTTCCTTCATTCTAACTGCTTCTGGTCCTTTACCTAGAAGTATTCTTATGAAAAAAAAATCCAGCTTTTCCCCTTTTGAAAATAAATACAGGTACATGTTGTTGAAGAGTCATCATTTCACAACGGAGTGGACTGTGTTGAAATGGTCAAAAGAGTTGAAGTTATTTTAGCATTGGAATTTTTGATTGATTGGAACTTCCTAAATTTATTTTTCTAAGATACTAAATTTAGTTTACATCACAGGAATTCTGGGGCAAATAAAGAATTAGGGTTAGTATCACATAAACCATTTAAAACTATCATTGCTCTAAAAATGGCATTGCTTATAAATGTGATGTATAGTCAGGCCCTGACTTACATCCTACTGATGAACAGAGGCTATTGCAGGGAACAGGTAAATGTACCTGTTTCAACTTACATACAAATTCAACTTAAGAACAAACCTACAGAACCTGTCTTGTTCATAACCTGGGGATTGCCTACACTCAAGAGGAGCAACTCCTGTTACATCACTATACTGTTTCCACAGATTCTAGCTTTTCCTCAGCACCCGCTGTGTAGCTCTATGTAGTTATATCCTTGTCGCCTGTTCTGTTTTCCTACACATCTAAGTTATTTTGTTGACTTATTTTTCAAAAAATGTTTTTGAGACAGGGTTTTGCTCTGTTGGCAGGGCCGCAGTGCGGTGGTGTCATTATAGTTAGCTCCAACCTAAATTTCTTGCCTAAGTGAATCTCCCACCTTAGCCCTCCCAAGTAGCTGTACCATCACATCTGGATTTTTTTTTGTAGAGATGGGGGGGTCTCACTATGTTTGTTGCCCAGGCTGGTCTTGAACTCCTGCCTTCAAGCCATCCTCCCACCTTCACCTCCCAAAGTGCTAGGATTGCAGGTGTGAGCCACTGCACCTGACTTGGACTTTGTTTTATGATTCATGTTTGAGATGAGATTTTACTCTGTGAAAATAAATTTTTATTGCCTTATCTTCTTCAAATATACTACTTTGGAATATTATATACATGATAAGCTGGAGACTATATATATATATATGAAAATTGCTAAATTATTTAGATTTCTCCATAGAAAATGTCTCCAAACATCTAGGGAAGTAAAAATTAAGAAATGTTTTTCTAGCCCCAAAGCTGCTGTCTGTAGTTGTGTATTTGTGGGTTGCATAAATTTAAGGAAAGACATTCTCACTGGAGTCAGCTTGGCTGACTTCATGCATCCCATCTTTATGGACTTTCTTCCCTTTTTTTGAGACAGCATTTACTGAATAATATAAATGACTGAGATACCCATTAGATCACTGAGCCAAATATGAGCAATGTCAACTTTTTGGATTGTTCCATGATTTTGTAGGAATTGGCTCCTATTTCTGGAGATTCCTCTTTATTGATTTATGCTACATATACTAATCTACCTTAATTCTCAAAAGAATATGTTCCAAGACACCCCCCCCCCCCCCCCAGTGAATGCCTGAAACTACAGATACTGACAAACCCTAAATATGCAATGCTTTTTTTCCCTATGAAGTTAATGACTTACACCTTTTCATTTAGAAGAAGCCCTTTCCAGCTTCTCACTGGGATATCCCAATTGTCAACATTACTACTGTTGTGTTTTGGGTTAAGTAAAGTAAGGCTGGTTTGAACACAAGTGCTCTGATGCTGTGATAGCCAACATGACAAATGAGAGGGCTACTCATTGACTGACAGGTGGGTAATACCTATAGACAGTGAGAATATGCTAGACAGAGCAATGACTCATGTCCTCAGTGAGATAGAGATTTCATAACACATAATTGAAAACAAGAATTGTTTATTTCTAGAATTTTCCACTTAATATGTTTGGACCATGATTGACCACAGGTGTCTGAAACCTCAGAAAGTGAAACTGCAGATAAGTGGGGTCTACTGGATGGACGTTCATTGAATTTCTACTGTGTGCAGGTGGTTAGCTAAGGAATAGTTCTAATGTTATCTTCCATACTCCAGTCATCCATGCAAAACCTGACTTTACTATTTTTCTTCAAATAAAAAATTTAGTTTATTATATCTCAAATAAGAAACAGAACAATTAATCAAACTATATGCCTAAACTATCAACACAGTTTTGCCCTCTTAATGTTAGCTTGTGTATATCAACAGCAAAAAAGCCTGAAGAGTGAGTGGTGATGAAGTCACAAAAGGTATTTTCCATTGCTTGTTGAAAATTGAGTATTTTTCCTTGTAAGAAGTGGTTCAGAGCCAGAAAGAAGTGGTGGTCATTTGATGCAAGGTCTGGTGAATTTGGTGGGTGACAGAGAATTTATAAATCCAGCTTCTGATGTTTGAGTAGGGTTGTTTGTCTGGCAGCATTGTCTTACAAGAGGATTGGCCTGTCTCTGTTGACCAATCTTGGCTGCTTAATCTCAAGCATTCTCATCATTTCCTCCAATTGGTTGCAGTAGACATCTGCTGTAATCAATTGACTGGGTTTCATGACAGATAGTGTATTTTTGCCTGTAGAAGAGGACAATTGATAATTTAGTATGTGGTGGAGGGTGGGGAACTGGGGAGTGAACAGAGGGAAAGAGGGAGTGGGGTGGGGGATCATGGTGTGTGATACACCTCTTGGAAGCAGGACACAATTACAAGAGAGACTTTACCTAACAAATGCAATCAACGTAACTTGGTTCTCTGTACCCTCAAAAAATCCCCAACAATTTAAAAAAAAAAAAAGGTATAATTTGTAAATGATAAAATACATCCTTTTTGGCATACAGTTTTAGGATTTTTGTCAAACACATACAGGCTAATGAGCACCGCCATAATCAAAATACAGAACTGGTCCATCATGCCCTAAATTTCCTTTGTGCTCATTTAGAATTAATGCCTCCTTCTAACTCACGAAACCTCTGATTTGTTTTTTCTTGCTATGCCTTTGCCTTTTCCAGTATGCCATATAAGCACAGTAGAATCATATGTTATTAGTGCACCATTCTGGCATCTTTTGCTTAGCATAATGTACTTTAAATTCATCCACCTCATTGTGTGTATCAATAGTCCTTTTTTTTTGCTGAATAGTACTCCATTGCAAAGATGTATCTCTGTTTGCCCACTGAGTATATCTGCAGTTTTTGAGATATGACTAAACCTGTTATAAAAGCTGATGAAAAGATTTTTGTATAAACGTAGCTTTTCTTTTCACTGGGCAAAATCCCTAGGAGTGGGATTGTTTCATTTGTTCAGAAGCTATTTATGAGACATTAACAAATTCTTTGTTAAACAAGCTAAACCATGTTCCATTCTCACCAGCAATGTGTAGAAAATCACTATCTTTGCCAGGACTTGAACTTTTAATTGTTTGTTGTTTATTTGTTTATTCTTTATTTGAGCTGTTCTGATAGTGATGTAGTGATAAATGGTGTGCAGGGGTTCCTTCATTTGCATTCTCTTAATGCTAATGATACTTACTCATAACTTTGTTAGTGTATTTGTCTGTATTCCTTCTGATTTTCTTCTTAGAATCTCTTTCCTCACATGGACTTTAACAACGGGGCAAAGTCCCCTTCTCTGGAGCACCTTCCCGGACTGCCCAGGCCGAGATAAGCTCTTCCTCCTTGACATTTACGGGGCAGTAGAAATTTACCTTTGTTTGTGCATTTCATACTTGTTTCTACTTGTCCGTTTCCTCTATACGATGGTGAATGGGGACTCTGTTCTACTCATGTTTGTATCTAAAGTACCTATTTCAGAGCCTGGTGCTTAGCTTGTATTTGACTGATTTGTATTTAAACATATGAATTCATTTCAACCTAGTTTCTTCTTATGTCCTATAATAGGGTTAGATCAGACATAATTACAGTGATCCAGTCTGTCCAGATGCAATACGATTCTATCACTTAGTCCGGCTGCAGGGAACAAGACCTGCTGATGTGTTGAGTGGGGTGGATATGTATGTGCACGGCCACTGATGTCCAATAATCGAAGCAACCACATTGCGCATTGAGTGCATCATAGGTGTCAGGAGGTGCTAAGACAAGGATTTAATACATAATTTGTTTCTCATAACACCATTATGAAATAGATATTATTAACTAATATCCTCATTTTACAAATCAGGAAATGAAATATCAAAGAGATTTAAGTAACTTGTCTAAAGCTACCCAACTGTTAAGTTGCACAGCTGGGATATGAACTTGGGTCTGTTCCGCTCTAAATCCTATGCTTTTGTATATGCTACCTTAAACTATGCACTGTCCTAGAACCATTGCACCTTCTATATCCTTGTCCGCCTGTTCTAACAGTTGTAGCTGAAAGTCCCAGGAAATAAGGGGATTTACTGCCTTTGATTTAAGCTATATAAGAAGTTAGTATTTTGTAAATAAGCTCCTTAAATAGATGCTGACAGAGGCAATTGATGGACTTTAATAGCTGTTGGGACATATGAGGTACTTTATCACAGTTGTAAATACTGGACCTTCTTTTGGGAAATGAAAATGCCATATTCTAGGTGACAGTCCTGTTGACCAGTGTTCAGCAGCCCTTCATTTCCAGAAGTTTGCATGAGGTATTTTGGGGATGTGGGATCCCATTTCTTCTATCACTCCCATCCCTCTTCCCTGTTCTTCCCTTAATTGCTTCTGCTTTATTTGGCGGTACCTGGCAGTTTATTAAGGCAGAGAGAAACTGTGGTGATTTATCATTAAACTTCCACGGTAATTACATTTCCACACATGTGGGCCCTTGTCAGCCTTACAATTTGACTCAATATTGCATGTTAATGCTATTAGAATATTAACAACTATTAGATGCTAGGCAGGGCAATCTGTTTTCTCATTAAGCAATAAGTGATGTTTAGGGATGTGCAATTGAGGTTTTTGACAAGCAGGCACAGGAAGAGACTCCACATCGAGACCTCTGCAGTTTCAGAGATAGGCAAGCAATTCCCCTTGTGTTCTGGAAGTGTCTGACCAGGACAGGGCCTTAGAGTCGTAGTGTGTGTGTGTGGGGGGGGGGGGGGGGAAAGGGGGGGGAGGATTTAATGCACTGAAAAAGTTAAAAGGTTTTATCATAATACCTTTCCTGGGATAAATTCCTGAGGGAAGAGGGATGCCATCCTGCCACACTGGGAGTCAGGTGGGCAGCAAGCCTGCTTCCTGTGGTCACTTCTCTCTCTCAGCTCAGAGACCACACTGTTGGATTCCACTAGACAAGATGGAACATAGGTGACCCTGAGCCAACAACAGGGTCTAACCACCCTCAGATGTACTCTGGCCCGATCTGAAGCTTTGTCTTACTGAAGTATGTGGTAATGAAAATTCTGGCAATGATTTCTTCAAATTCACAAGATGGTGGATGGAAAGGATAAGGTAGCAGGTGGCAGGATAACAAATATTTATATCAAATTCTTCCAAGGAAAATGGAATATATTAGTCGCCCTTATTCATGGGGCACATGGTTCCATATTCCCAGTGGATGCCTGACACTGCAGGTTCTAGTTAGAACTGAACCCTATGTACATGATGATTTTTCCTATACATACACACCAAGAATAAAGTTTAATTTATATATTAAGCACCATGAGAAATTAGCAGAACTATCTAATAATAAAATAGAACAAGAATAACAATATGCTATAATTTCTTTCTTTCTTTCTTTCTTTCTTTCTTTCTTTCTTTCTTTCTTTCTTTCTTTCTTTCTTTCGAGACAAGGTCTTAAGCTGTGTGGCTCAGGCTATACTCAAACTTTTGGCTTCAAGTGATCCTCCCACCTCAGCCTCCCATAGCTGGGATTCTATGCACACATCATTGTAATGACTTTAATGTGAATGTGGTTTCTTTCACAAAATATCTTCTTGTACTGTACTCACCCTTCTTCTTGTGATGATGTGAGATAATAAATTGCCTATGTGATGAGATCAAGTGAGGTGAGTGATGCAGGCATTGTGGTGTTGCATTAGGCTACTCTTGACCTTGCATACAAGCACTGAGATAATTGGATGGTCCATCTGATAACTGAGAGGGCTCTGAGGTGGCTGGGGCTCCAAAGTGACTCAGGAACAGGGAGCAGCATGGATCTGCTAGACAAAGGATGATCCACATCCTGTGTGGAACACAGAGAAATGGTGGGAGATTTCATCATGCTGCTCTGAAGGGCATGAAGTTGAAAACTTGTGAATTATTTCTTTCCAGAATTTTCCACTTATTATTTTGGAAACTTGGTTGAATGAGGGTAACTGAAACCTCAGAAAACAAATCTACCGATAAGTGGTGAGTATCATACTCCTGTTAAGTATTTAGAAAGGAGGGACACTGGTGAATTGTTTGAACTTTTGAAGGAAAATGTTCTTCTCTTTGAAATTATTATTTTTATTTATATTATGACTCACAGGGAGCAACAGGTGTAGAGAAATGGAAATATTATGTAATGCTATTCAAAAAGAAATACAAAAACTATTTCTGGAAAGTAATGAAGCAATATAAACCCACGAGAAATTGTTTCTAAGTTATTGGAGTTTCTAAGTTATTCTAAGTCATATTTTGATGGGATGGCTTTGAAAGCAAATGATGTTAGTTACCACTTGAGCAAGGTTTATTTATTCTAATAGTATTTGTTTTATTACTAGGCTTCTTTCAGAATGTAACACACTGCATATTGGGTTTTGGATAGCTTTGTACATTTTTCCCAAATTAGCAATACTTATTAACTACTCGCAGTAGTTACAAGTCGTCTTCTATATCTGCTGTGAGATAAGGGACAAAGATTGACCGTAAGTTACATATTTCACAGAGTGGATTGGGAGCATCCAAGTCACTTTCTCTCCTTACCTGGCTGTGTTCCCTTTACCTTCTCAAAAGGAGGGTGGCTACTTTGCTGGAGTTTGCATATACAGATCTTTCTTTGGACTCATTTTATAGCATCACTCTATCATGATGGAATTTTTAAAAAAATACACATAGGACTGTTGAAATTTTTCTTAGCAACACTTTCTAAAACATGGAAGATAACAGAATTTGAATTTGAGGAAAGTTCTCTCTTCTCTATAGAGACATTTCCCACTCTTCTCACATTGCTTCTGCTCATCTGCTGCACCCAGGGATTGCTACTTTGGCCAAATTTCAAAACACACAGTAGGCCCATTTTGTATTGGGGGTAACGACTGTCACAAAGAGAAGTGCATGGATGAAACACTGTCATTCTTGCTTCTGGCTTCCAGGTGATAAGTTGACATGCTGGCTCCATCCTCTTTCTCCATCAGGGTTTCACATTGTAAAATGAACCAGAAGGCTTTGTCTGATCCGTTAGGGGAGGATGAGCTATCTTGATCACACATGATTACTTTCATAAACTGGATTTCTCATTGATTTGGGCTCAGCATCTTGCTAGAGGTGAAATCAGAACTTAAATTAAGGCCGCAGAAGGGTGTGCTTTCCTTCTAAGTTAAGCATTCCAACCCAAACTTATTGCAGGGTTTATATGGAAGTTAGGGACAGTTGACGAATTATAATAACATGGTGAATGGATTTCTAATTTGTCACTCTTTCTTGTGTATATAGCTCCTGCTGAAATCTCATAAGATAGGAATGATGGGACCATTGTAGGTTTGGAGACTTCCTCAATCTCATGCTGTGACTCAGTATAACAAAGAACCTCACCTTGATTCCTAAAATTTTTATTATTTTCTATTTTTCTATGGATTAAGCTTATTTTTTCACTTCCAGACCTCTACAGAGATAATAGAAATACGCAACCCTGTTTCAAATTTGGCCTCTGATGAATAAAAAGAGCTGTATTCATGAGTGTTATTTGCATTTTGTTTTTTGTAGTATAATGCATGTATTTCCAAACTACATTGTAAATGCCTTAAAGAGAAAAATGACATATTATTCATGTTTGTTGAACTCTACAACACCACACAGCACATGGTTCCTACTCAATAAATGTTTGCTGAGTAGAAGTGATGACTATGCATTAATGTTAATAGTCAAATGGCTAATTTTCCATATACAATTGTGTTACATTTATCTGTTATTTTTCACATTTTAGAAAGACAGTATTAGGAATTATTTATAAGTCTCACTTTTTACTGTTCTAAATAAATTAAAATGAAGTGTAGGTCATTGATGCATTTGATTTAGAAATTATGATTACAATGTCACTGATAGAAAGCCTAGAAATCACAAAACACTGCACTTAGAGTTTATTTTCTACAGACTGTTTAGTGACATTGTTCAGTGAACAAATACATAATTAAATTTATTGAATTAAAGACCTGTTTATTTTGTTTATAATTTTAGGGAGGTGCAATTAGCCTAGAAATATACTTAGGAAATCCTGTCAGGTGTTTGTTTCAAAAATATAAAGGAACAGGTTATGATTACCTTTTTCTTTTCTATACATTTTTTTTTTATCTTTTTAAGCTTTCTGCAATTCTTCATCACTATTGGGCAGTAGAAGGCAAGTGTGATGTTTGGTTTGGTTTGTTAAATTATGGTGAGCTTAGATATGCTCAATGGAAGTATCTTTGTAGAGAGCAGTTACCTCCAAAATTGAAAATTTATAAAGAGCTTGCTCTGTACAATTTTATATTAGAAAAGCCTATAGTAAGAAAAACAATTCTGTTCTTGGCCACACATAAGATTTATACAGCAAAAAGATAAAGCACAACTCAATGATATTTGATCTGTCAAATTGTATATTTAGAATCTTTTCTTTATTATAATACCAGAGGTGAAGTGTTGAAAACTGTATCCTTTGAATACTGAAGATTATGTCTTTTCTCAACATCCATTCAAATCTTAAGGCACAACTGCCCATTAGCCCGTAGCAAGAGTCCTCAAGAACTTACTGATAACAGAAATTTTAAAATGATGGGGCACTTTGTAAAATGCCATCATATATATATTGTCATCATTTCACTATGCTATATACAACCATAACTATGAAGATTTATGGGTAGGACAGTAGAGGAACTAGAAAATGACGAGCATTATTTTCAATAGTATGACAGTGGGAGTAGGAGCTCAAGTTTGGATTCAGAAATGAATTCAAATTCCAACTTTACTACTTACTACAGAGTTCACTTCGGAAAGTGTCATATTGTTTCTATAGTAGACATGCCCAGCTGTTCACCAAAGATTTGTGTTCATATCCATGCTGCAAAGATGTTGCTGAACAGAAGGTTTCAGGTCAAGGACTCAATTTCCTGATCTTATTTGCATCTATTAATATATGAAGCTGTGTGACTAGTTCTCACTAGTGGAAGGTGAGCAGGAATAAAGTGTGCTATTTCTAGGCCAACATGATTTAGAAGTAGGTGTGCCTGCTGTCCTCTCACTTCCTCTTCCACAATGACCTTGGAACCGAGTGTTGAAGGTCATGGAGCTACAATAATAAAGAGTTCAAGAACTCAGTCACTGCATGGAAGGCCACGCACTCAGCACACTCACCGGACAGCTGTATGTAAGTGAACACAATTTATTTCTATTGGTTCAGCCACTAAAATTTCAGAGTTTATCTGTTGCAGCAGCTAGTGATACCTTAGTGATACCTATTGCAGTCATTAAACTTTAGTTTTTCTCATTGATAATATAAGGATAAAGGATCTATACTTTATATATCCAGTGATGGTCAGGGTTCTACATGCAAACCAGAGAAAGATCACAAAAACTGTTAGCTCTTCAGGTAATAATTGTTTGTATATGATCCCAGTACATTTACTAACACTAATATTTCCTAGGGGGCAAGAAGCAGTTGGTGCCAATGAATTAAAGATAAATGCATATGGAAAATAATTAACAATGAGAATACAGTCAAGGGTGTCATTTCTTCCCTGTGGTTTGGGAGAAGATTTCTGTTATTTGAGTGTACTGAATGCACTATGGTGTGAGAAAGATTATCTTGAAATGAGGTTAAACAACCAGTGCAGCTTTGCTCCATACATTAAAAATAGGGGGTCAGAGCACAATGCCTCCATCTGGGCATCATTCCAGTTTCTCTTTACTGCTCTCGTTTTAAAAAGATTCATTTTTGAGAATCTGTTATCTCCAGGTATTATGTTGATTGATTTTACTTGTTCTTAAAAGGAGAGATGACATGCATTAGTAAAACTCCTAGGGAGCAGAGGTTCACAGTCAGTCATGAGCTTCAGCCTCAGGCACTGCAAAGCATGGAGCGTGTGGCAGTGTGGGGGAGACAAGGTGCCTGGTGACCAGAGCAGCACCCACGCAACCTGTCGTGTTAGGGCCACACAGAAATGAGATCTCTGCTCTCACATTTCCTCGAAATTGCAAACCTTCCAATTTATTCCTGTGATACAGTCTCAAGACCTCTGAATTTCATTATTCAGGCAGTCCTTGATACATCATATCATTTCTTTATGAAAGCATTCCTGACTCCTCGAAGAAAAGAGGTGATTTTTCTTAACAAAAAACTAATCTTCAAGTGGTACTCCTTTCTTCAAACTCCATCCCATGAGGAATATCTACACTTTAGTTCAGAAAGTACATCAATGTGTTACTTTTATAAAGCTTTTTCCATGTGTGTGCATAGATTGACTATTTAGACCACTCATTTTTATTTAAGGTATTATGAAATATTATTATTATTACATCCTAAGTCATTGGAATGATGAAGTTGATATAAATAAATATACCTGTAGTTAAAAACTAATTTAGAATTATTATAACAACTTTTTTCCCTTTTTAAAAAAATCTGACATAGAAATGTTTGGGGAGAAAATGACAGAATGAAAGATATTCATTCTATGGAATAACAAAATGTAAATATTCTCATTCTAGGTGCCCTTAAGAAGCCTTAAGCCTAAGACTAAGTAGTCATTTGATAAAGTTTTGTTAAGTCAAAGAGTTCTACTAGGCTTGCAGTGTGAGAAGACCAGATACATACAGGTCATTAAGGCTGTGGGTACTGTCTCTCACCAACATGCTGCCTGCTTATTAGAAGAAGGGCTGCTACTGACTGAACACTTCCATCATGTGGGAGGGTTGTCTGAGCTGCTCAGTTCCTATCAGTTAATGTCTGGGTGAAGAACTGAGGGCCTCAGGCAAGACCAAGGGCCCTTGATTCAAATGGTCATTAACTGGCAAACATACCTGACCTGGAGGGTATTAACACTGCAGAAGTCTCAAGACAACCAAGCTGGGTAATGAAGTTTCCTTGTATTTGAAGGTCCAATCCTTATATGTGAAGGTCCAATTTGTTTTCATATTTTTCCCTTACAGAGTTTTATTCTTATTCTAGCAGATGACCAGGGCAAAGAGACACATGACTTCTATACTAGGATATGCATATCAGAGGGTGCTAAGAAAAAATGTATACAAATTTAAGAAAGGCAAAAACTATGTTAATATTGTAGTACTCAACATATACCGAGAACAAAAGATGAATACAAATTGCATTGAGCACCTCTTGTAGTTGCAGAAGTCAAATGTGACTCGAGTATTACAAATTTAGTATATAAAATTAAGTATATACAAAAATATTTAGCTATATATAAAATATATTGATGGTATATTACATACTTATATAAAATATATTAAAATAGAAAAGTCTTTTTAAATATCCAGAGATATTAAAAAATTATACATATATAGAAGAGGGAATATGAAATAGTCCTTATATTTTAAGTGTTCATACAATCTCTTTACTGCATTTAGCTGATCAAATAGCTTTTCCATTTCACTTAAGCCCAGGAGTTCCAGGCCAACTAGAGCAAGAGAGAGACCTCCTGCCTCTATGAAAAATTAAAAAAAAACATTAGCCAGGCATTGTGGTGCACAGCTTAGTCTCAGGTACTTGGGAGGTTGAGGCAAGGAGATTGCTTGAGCCCATTGAGGTTTCTGTGAGCTAGGCTAATGCCTAGCACTGTAGCCTGGACAACAGAGCAACACTCTGTCTCAATAAAAATAAAATAATAATGAATTAATTAACAAAGTAAATTTTATTTAAAAAGGCAAACAAACATAGGAGGTAACATAATTGTAAATAACTATCACCATTACAAAGTAGAAAGATTTTGTTATCTTCATTAATCAAGGAATTAGAAAAAGAGAGTCCTGATTATTCAATCAGTGGAGCTACAGAATACATCCATTTTTGCGTGTCTGGTTTCTTCTGGTCAACATCAACATGTCTATGAGATTCATTGATATATTTATAGATTATTCTTTCTTGTATGGATTATTTAATGCTAATTTATTAATGAATCTGTCCATGGGTATTTGGGAAGTTTCCAGATTTTTTTTTAATATTATGAATAATTCAGGCATTCTGGTAAATATATTTGGTAAATATATATTTGGTGAAATTTGATACTAAAAAAAGAAGAAAAAAATAAAAAAAAAGCAGCAGAATTAAAAGGTATAGTTTAGCAGAGCTTCTAAAAGAAAACTCATGACCTGAAGGTTTTTCTTCATTTTTTGCAATTCACCACTTCTGCAACCCTGAACAAGTAACTTACTCTCTTCGGTCTTCAGTTTCCTTATTGGTAAAATGAAAAGAATATTTTTTTTATTGTGTCTCAGTAGAGTTGTGAAGGTTTAATGAAACGTAAAATGAAGGCATTTATATTCCTAGACATTTTGTACTAGATTTGTATGTATATAAAACTAAATGGTATAAGTTCAGTTAAAAGGAATCTCATATTATCAATTAGTATTATTTTTACTGATTTTGTCAGCTAATGAAAGTGTCTGTCCATCCCATATCCACCTGTTTATGTCTTCCCACAAATACAATTGAAATTTTAAGTTGCCACCATGACTTCTTTAAAAGTAGTCACAAATCCTTTTTCTTGAAAACTATATAAGCATTATTGTAACAAAAATGGATAGTATTATATATTTCACTAATAATTTTGTCAGTTTTCTAATAGAGTTTAATTATTTATCTGCAGTCCTTTGGAAAACTAGTATTTCTTCAGAAAACCAGGGAAACTTCTGAGAACATTGTGTTCATCATAAATTACTTAATTTCCTTTTCCATGTGGAGAGGAACAGAGAGAGCGTTTCAGGAATATCCTTCCCTTTGGATAATCGTCACCTTTCTACTTGTTCTGTCCGAGTTTTCTAAGTACCAGCAGTGGGGTGCTCTCTTCAGCAAGTAATTTCTGTTCTTCCATCTGCGAATATACTCTGGGTTTCTCTCGGGGGAGTTACAATGAGATTTCATCATGATGTAAACCAAAAGATAATTTTGAATGTGCTCAGACATATGCCCCCCAACTCAGAGGACAGAAATTGTTGAGCTTGAGGAAATTCTTCTTTTCCCATATCTCACCCACTCCAGAAATGTTCAGCTGTATATCTTTGCTTTGCCACAGTTGATTCATAAACTCAGAAGTGCAAATGCTTCTTTAACAAGGCAATTTCACATTGGTGCTAAACAGAAATAAGAGAACATTCCTATTCTCCATAGTTTTCTTGGTTAGTGTTCATATCTATGCCCTCAGTGTCTTTATTTATTTATTTCTTTATTTATTTGAGACAGAGTCTCACTCTTTACTGTCTTTATTTCATATACTTAATACAACTTTTGGGGGGTTAGTTTTTCTAAAATGAGATAAATTCCCCCTTAATTTGCCCATCACTGGTAACTTAAAACAGTGATTTTTTTTTCTCCCCAAGGTGTGATAGATTTCTTCCATGCTTGTTCATATTTGTTGGTGAAACCTGTTTTCCATAAAATGTGTATTGGTAAAGGTGACTGAAATGCGAGATGTGCAGGTTTAATTTGGTTTGGCTTTAAGGGTAAGAATAAAGGGTTCAGGGCATGGGGATGCACACCTGCAGTCCCAGCACTTTTGGAGGCTGAGGTAGGAAGATCTTTCAGGCCAGGAGTTTGAGACCAGTCTGGGCAACATAGTAAAACTTTATCTTTTCAGAACATTTTAAATAAAGCCATGCACCTGTAATCTCAGGTACTCAGGAGGCTGAGGCAGGAGGATGGCGTAAGCCCAGGAGTTGGAAGCTGCAGTAGGCTGTGATGACGTCCCTGGACAGAGGACAGGGTAAGTCCCTGTCTCTAAAAATTATAAATGAATGAATGCATGAATATATAAATAGATAGATAAACAGATAGATAAGAGAAAAGTAAGGGACAGAGGGGAGTGCAGAGCTCTTGCGTCTATGCTGTTGCTTTGTAAGATGGACCTTTTCCTGTTGCACGGTGTGAGAATGGCATGTTCAGCCTGCTTCTGTTTCCCTACCAAACACGGCAGGAGAAATGATTGAGAGCTTTTCCAGTTTGGTGTAGAAATGGAGCTGCATCAGAAGGTAATTCCATTCTGAGGGCTGTTTGCTTGCTTTACTTACTGCCATTCAATCCTATAATTCCTCTACTAGGCATATACCCAGAAGACCAAAAATCACAATCATAGCAAAGATATTTGTACCAGAATGTTTATCATAGCCCTATTCATAATTGCTAAGTCATAGAAAAAGCCCAAGTGCCCATTGATACACGAATGGATTAATAAATTGTGGTATATGTACACCATGAAATATTATGCAGCCTTAAAGAAAGATGGGGACTTTACCTCTTTCATGTTTACATGGATGGAGCTGGAACATATTCTTAGTAAAGTATCTCAAGAATGGAGAAAAAGTACCCAAGGTACTCAGCCCTGCTATGAAACTAATTTATGGCTTTCACATGAAAGCTGTAACCCAGTTACAACCTAAGAACAGGGGAAAGGGGGAAAGGGAGGGAAAGGAGGGGGGAGGGGGGTGGAGGGAGGGGTACTGGTGGAATCACACCTGTGGGGCATCTTACAAGGGTATATGTGAAACTTAGTAAATGTGGAATGTAAATGTCTCGGCACAGTAACTGGGAGAATGCCAGGAAGGCTATGTTAACCATTGTGATGAAAATGTGTCAAACAGTCTGTGAAGCTAGTGTATGATGCCCCATGATCATATCAATGTACGCAGCTATGATTTAATAAAAAAGAAAAAAAAAAAAAAAGAAAGAAAGAAAAAAAAACCTTTCCTTGTGGAGCATAGAAGCCAGCGGGCAGGAAGGTCCCAGTTGGGTTAGGAAATCTGCTGCTGCATTTCGGGGGTTATGGACCCCTCCTGTTTCCTGCTGTGCAGATCTTGTCATGTGCCAGGGGTGGGCAGGGGCTGTGTTTCAGGGTTCATTGTGGTGTCTGGACCCTGCACAGGCCCCAGCACACAGCAGGTGCTTCCTAAGTGCGCGTGGTGTCATGCACAATGCAAGGGCCAAATCAGGCAGGTGTCGGGCAACACAGTCTTGCCTATCACGTGCTTTTGCTCTTCCTCCTGAATTAAAATAGTTGAACTCTCCCTTCCCTGAACGCCCAGCTTTGCAACTTGTCCCATTGGAGGAAGCCTGGGGTGATGGCAGCAAGGCCAGTGCAGGCTGGCTGGTGCAGCTGAGGCAGCAGAGCCCGGCCAGCTGGTGGGGTGCCCATCACCCCTGGTGTCCAGGAGCATGAGAACAGGGTGGTGCTGACACATCTGAGGAGCTGTCAGAGGATTGTCTGGGAAAGTCCTCCAGGGGGTGGCTGGCTGCTGTGACTGGCCTCCTCAGCACGGCCGTTAGGGTGCGAGGACTGTGCTCCGGGTTCAAACTCCAATGTTGGCAGCTTTATTCTACCTTGTACAAAAGGTGCGTCAGAGGGTTTTCGCCATGCTCTCTCCCTCTGGGTGAGTCAGCTGGGTGGTGACTGATGTGCCCCGTGCTGCAGTAGCAGGTGCTGGGACAGAGCTGCTGGCCATGTGGTCATTCTGAGAATGTCCACACGCTTTCATGAGCCTTTTTTGACATTCTGTTCTGCCTAATCTTACAACCCTGGGAGGTTGATTGGTATTATTACCCATCTTCAGAGGCAGACACAGCAGTGCTTGTCTAAGATCACGCGGTTTGCCACACCCCAGCAGAGCTGGGACTCTAGGAAAGCCTTTCCCTCAATCCCCTGCATTTTCCCACTGCCACAGGTGGCCACCCGGGAATGTTACACGAAGGCTGGTTGCAAATGGTGTTCCAAAGTCGTGGTTCTGATGTAGATGCTCTTCCACCATCATTAGCAACTCTCATCTTCCTGAAAAACGTAGTTCAGACTATGAAGCACTTTCCTGCAAAGCTCTGAGGTAGCCAGGAATGTTTTCCTCACCTTCAAGGCACATCTTGGTGCTAGAGAGTGGACAGTCGGACTTGTGGAGTGTCACCAAGTGCTGAGGTTGGCTGTGCAGACCTCTGTGGGTACAACCACCCCTGGATTATCCAAGGTCTCGGCTTTTCCTAACTTTCTATGCATTCTAATTAAAGGCAAATCCCTGAGGCCAAGTGCACTGTGTTATTTTATTTTATTGTCTCTACAATTGAACCAGCTAGTTCAAATACGGTGAGTAAGATCACAGCAGGTGCCCGTGACCTTAGTGATGCTCTTCTTTCTAGGAGCTGGTGGTTACTTTTTTTTATTTGCAAGAAGTCACCTATTAATCATTATTAAAGGGATTTAATCTGCAAAGCTGATTCCCAATAATTCAAAGGAGGATTCAGGAATCATCAAAGTGAGGAAATATAGACTTTTCTTTCTTTTTTTGCAATTTGGCCGGGGCCGGGTTTGAACCCGCCACCCTCAGTATATGGGGCCGGCGCCCTACTCACTGAGCCACAGGAGCCGCCCGAAATACAGACTTTTCTATGATCCAACCTTTGCAAGCACCCCAAAGTCCTTGCCCCTGACATACCTGGGCATTCACTCAGACTGAGGGTTTTGAGGAGCTCACAGCTGAGCCTTAAGTCTCAGCACTGTGCTGCCTGAGAATTTCCCTTTCCAAGGCCGTGCATTAGCCAGCATCAGCACTGGCCTTTTAAACAGAGGGTTTGGAGGGCCAGTGAATAGGGGAGGTGGGGAAGAGGCAGTGTTTGTACGTGGCCTGGGGTGAGGAGTTAGAAGATGTTGGGTGGAGCTGAGTTTGGGAATGAAGCCTATGGGACCATTTTTTTTTTTTTCCCCCTGAGGATTATTTTCTTTTTCTTTCTTTTTTTTTATTATTTTTTATTAAATCATAACTTTGTACATTGATGCATTTATGGGATTTAGGGTACTGCTTCAATTTACAATGCGAAATGCTTACATTGAACTAAGTAATGCATCCATCACAATTATACTCATTTCTTAATAGTTTTGAAATGTACCA
>CAUYPK010099217.1:0-14402 GCA_963574355.1 Loris lydekkerianus
TGGGGAAAGGGCGGGGAAAGAAGGCGGGGGATGAGGTGCGTGATAAAAATTTTTTAAGATGAAAGATTAGGTTATTGATTTTGACACCTTTCTTCTTTTAAAATACAGACATTTACAACTATGAATTTCTCTCTAAGCACAAATTTTTAGCTGCATCTCTTAAGTTTTGGTAAGGTGTGTTTTCATTTTCATTCGTCTCAAAGTATCTTCTAATTTCCCTTGTGATTTCTTTTTTGACTCACTGGTTACTTAGGAGTCTGACATTTATTTTCCATATGTTTGTGAATTTCCCAAATTTCCTTCTCTTATTCATATCTTATTTTATTCTCTTATGGTCAGAGAACATATTTTGTGTGATTTCAGTCCTTTTACATTTATTGAGACTTGTTTTCTGGCTTAGCATATTGTCTGACTTCGGGAATATTCCATGTCTGCTTGAAAGGAATGTGTATTCTGCCATTGTAAGGTGTGCTACAGATGTCTATTAGGTCTAGTTGGTCTATAGTGTTGCTCAAAGTTTCCTTTCTTTTTTTTTCAGTTGATCCTCTTTCTAGTTGTTGTATCCATTTTTAACTGAGATATTAAAGTGTCCGACTATTATTGTTGAATTTTCTGTGTCTTCCTCTAATTCTGCCTGTTTTATTTTATGTATCACAGGGCTTTGTCATTAGGTGCATATATATTAATCATTGTTACATCTTTTTGATGAATTGATGATCATTATAAAATGTTCTTTATCTCTAGTAACAATTTCTGTTTTAAAGTCTATTTTATCTGATATTACTGCCATTCCAGCTCTCTTTTGGTTACAGTTTGCGTGATAAATCTTTTTTCATTCATTCATTTACTTTCAACTTGTTGGGTCTTTGAATCTAAACATGTCTCTCATATGTAGTACATAGTTGAGTAACATTTTCAGCCATTCTTCCTATTAATTAGAATGTTTATTTCATTTACATTAATATAATTGCTGATGAGGTAGGATTTATGTTTGCAATTTTGCTATTTTTTAATATATCTAAAGGTTTTGTTCCTGTATTCTTCTATTAATGCCTTCTTTTGAGTTAAATAGATGTTTTCTAGTGTACCATTTTAATTTTCTTGTTTCTTTCTGTTTTTTTTTTTTTTTTTTTTTGGAGACAGAGTCTCACTCTGTTACCCTCACTAGAATGCCACAGCATCACAGCATCACAGCTGACAGCAACCTCAAACTCTTGGGCTCAAGCAATTCTCTTGCCTCAGCCTCCCAAGTAGCTGGAACTACAGGCACCCACCACAACGCCCAGCTATTTTTTTGTTGCAATTGTCATTGTTGTTTTAGGTGGCCTGGGCCAGGTTTGAACCCACCAGCCTTGGTATATGTGGCCAGCGCCCTACCCACTGAGCTATGGGCACTGCCTTCTGTGTATTTTTTTTTGGGAGGGGGGACAGAGTCTCATTGTGTTGCTCTTGGTAGAGTGCAATGACATTACAGCTCACAGCAACCTCCAACTCTTGGGCTTAAGTAATTCTCTACCTCAGCCTCCCAAGTAGCTGGGACGACAGGCGCCCACTACAACACCCGGCTATTTTTCTTTTTCTTTTTCTTTTTTTTAGAGACAGTGTCTCACTTTATCACCCTTAGTATAGTGCTGTGGCATTACAGCTCACAGCAACCTCCAACTCCTGGGCTTAGGCGATTCTCCTACCTCAGCCTCCTGAGTAGCTGGGACTACAGCCGCACGCCACAACGGCCAGGTATTTTTTTGTTGCAGTTTGGCCGGGGCTGAGTTCGAGCCCACCACCCTTGGTATATGGGGCTGGTGCCCTACTCACTGAGCCACAAGCGCTGCCAACACTTAGCTATTTTTCTGTTGCAGTTGTCATCATTGCTTAGCTGGCCTGGACTGGGTGAACCTGCCAGCCTTGGTACATGTGGCTAGCGCCGTAACCACTGTGCTACGGGAACCAAGCCTCTGTGTATTTTTTTTTTAATTATTTTCTGGCTCAGCTCCTGTAGCTAAGTGGTTAGAGTGCCAGCCACATGCCCCAAAGCTGGCGGGTTTGAACCCAGCCCAGGCCCGCCAAACAACAATGACAAGTACAACCATAAAATAGCCAGACATTGTTGCAGGCACCTGTAGTCCCACTTGCTTGGGAGGCTGAGGCAAAAGAATTGCTTAAGCCCAATAGTTTGAGGTTGCTGTGAGCTGTGACGCCACAGCACTCTACCAAGGGCGACAAAGTGAGACTCTGTTTCAAAGAAAAAAATTATTTTCTTAGTGATTACAATTAACATCATAATTTATATCACTTAAGTTAAAATTAATACCAAATGAATTTAAACAGTAGAAAAAAACTTTGCCTGTGACTCACGCGGCTAAAGCGCCAGCCACATACACCTGAGCTGGCAGGTTCAAATCCAGCCCTGGCCTGCCAAACAACAATGACAACTACAAACAAAAAATAGCCGGGCGTTGTGGCAGGTGCCTGTAGTCCCAGCTACTTGGGAGGTGGAGGCAGGAGAATCGCTTAAGCCCAGGAGTTGGAGGTTGCTATGAGCTGTGATGCCACAACACTCTACCCAGGGCAACAGGTTGAGGCTCTGTCTCAAAACAAAACAACAACAACAACAACAACAACAACAAAAAAAGCTTTGCCTGTATATAAGCATTCCTTCACCCCCCCCCTTTGTGCTGTTTTTGTCAAATGAATGACATCTTTATGCATTGTATGCCCATGAACATAGCCATATAATTATTGCTTTAAGCAGATGTCTTCTAAATCAGATAGGAGGATAAAGGGCTACAGATCTTTTTAAAACGTGCATTTATACTGTGTTTTATATTTATCTATGTAGTTACCTTTATAGGTAGTCTTTATTTCTTTGTGTAGATTTAAGTTACTATCTAGTGTCATTTCATTTCAACATGGAGTCAGTTCCTTTATTATTTCTTGTAGAAGTATGCTTGTGATGAATTATCTCAGTTTTTGTTTATCTGTGAATGTCCTAATTTCTCCTTCTTTTTTTTTTTTTTTTTTGAGACAGAGTCTCATTATGCAGCCCTTGATAGAGTGCTGTGGCATCACAGCTCACAGCAACCTCCAACTCTTGGGCTTAAGCAATTATCTTGCCTCAGCCTTCCAGTAGCTGGGACTGCAGGTGCCTGCCACAACACCTGGTTATTTTTTTGTTGCAGTTGTCATTGTTGTTTTAGCTGGCCAGGGTGGATTTGAACCTACCATTCTCAGTGTATGTGGCTGGTGCCGTAACCACTGTGCTCTGGGCACCAAGCCAGTCCTTAATTTTTTTTTTTTTTTTTTTTTTTTTTGCAGTTTTTGGCCAGGGCTGGGTTTGAACCCGCCACCTCTGGCATATGGGGCTGGCACCCTACTCCATTGAGCCACAGGTGCCTCCCTAGTCCTTCATTTATGAAAGACAATTTTGCTGGTTATACAATTATTGATTTAGAGTCTTTTTCTTGCAGCTCTTTGAATATGTTGTCCTACTCCCATTTGACTTCAGGGTTTCCAATGAGAAATCAGCTGCTAGTCTTATTAAGGATCTCTTATATATGATGAGTCACTTCTCTCTTACAACTTTCAAGATTCTCTCTTCAATTTTGTCTTTCACAAGTTTGTTTATGATGCATATCTCTTTGAATTTATCCTACTTGGAATTCAGTGAGGTTCTTGAGTGCATAGACTCTTGTTTTTCATCAAATTTGGGAGGTTTTAATCCATTTTTTTCCTTCAAATATTCTTTCTTGAACCATTTTTTTTCTCTCTCTTCCCTCTCCTTTTGATATTATCATTTTGTATGTGTTTAGATGCTTGATGTCCCACAGGCTTCTAGGACTCTCCCTCACTCCTTCTTTCCTTCCTTTTTTTCTTTTTTGAAACAGAGTCTCACTTTGTTGCCTTTGGTAGAGTGCAATGGCAGTCACAGCTCACAGCAACCTCCAACTCTTGGGCTTAAGCAATTCTCTTGCCTCAGCCTCCTGAGCAGCTGTGATTATAGGCACCTGCCACAATGCCCGGCTATATTTTAGAGATGAGGTCTTGCTCTTGCTCAGGCTGTAAGCTCAGGCAGTCCACCCGCCTCAGCCTCCCAAACTGAGCCTGGCCTCTCTTCCTTCCTTCCTTCCTTCCTTTCTTATTCGTCCCTCCCTCTTTCTTTTTTTTTTTTGGTCGGGGCTGGGTTTGAACCTGCTACCTCCGGCATATGGGGCCACAGGCACCGCCCTTCCCTCCCTCTTTCTTTCTTTTTTCTTTTCCTTTCCTTTTTCTTTTCTTTTCTTTCTCCCTTTCCTTCTCTTCCTTCTTCCCTTCCCTTCTCTTCCATCCCTTCTTTTCTTCCCTCCTTCCCTCCCTCCCTCCTTCCTTCCTTCTTTTTCTTTCTTTCTTCTCCTCAGATTGGATTATCTCAACTGATCTATCTTCAAATTCACTCATCTTTCATTTTTTTTTTGAGACAGAATCTCACTCTGTTGCCCCCAGCTAGAGTTCTGTGGCTTCATCATAGCTCACAACAACGTTACACACTTGGGCTCAAGCAATCCTCTTGCGTCAGCCTCACAGGTAGCTGGTACTATAGGCATATGCCACCACCCTTGGCTAGTTTTTCCATTTTTAGTACAGACAGGGTCTTGCTCTTGCTCAGGCTGGTCTCGAATTCCTGAGTTCAAGCAATCCGCCTGCCTTGGCCTCCCAGAGTGCTAGGATTACAGGTGTGAGCCACTGCACCCAGCCCAAATTTAGTGATTCTTTACTCTGCCAGCTCAAAGCTACTGTTGAGCCCCTCTAGTGAATTCTTTTTTTTTTTTTTTTTTGGCAGTATTTTTTTTGTCCAGGGTTGGGTTTGAACCCACCACCTGTGGTATATGAGGCTGGTGCTCTACTCCTTTGAGCCACAGGTGCCACCCCCGTAGTGAATTTTTTATTTCATTTATTAAGTTTTTATCTCTAGAATTTTTTTTTCAGAATTTTTTTATATAATATCTCTTTATTGACAGTGTATATTTATTAGGATACCATTTTCATATTTTACTTTAGTTCTTTGAGAATATTAAAAATTACTATTATATACTCTTTGTCTATTAAGTCTAAACTCTGGGTTTCCTTAGGGACAGTGTTTGACTGTTATTTTTTTTCCCACTGTCTTCTTGTTCTTTTGTATCTCTCATAAATTTTTGTTGAAAACTGAACATCTTAATAATATAATATAGCAACTCTATAAATCAGATTCTTCTCCCTCCCCAGGGTTTGTTTTTGTTGCTCTTTGTTTTTTAGTGACTTTCTTGAACTAATTCTGTAAAGTCTGCATTCTTTGTCACGTGTGGCCACTGAATTCTCCACTCCACTAGTTTAGTGATTAGCTTATTATTAGACAGATATTTCTTTAAACACCTAGAACCAGTAAGTCTCCCATCCTTTGATTATGCACTGTGTGTATATGATGGTGTGCAACTTTAATGCTCAGACAGACTGTTTACAGCTTTGCCTTAGCTTTCACATCTTGCTTGTGCTAAGCTTCAAGGTCAGCCAGAGATACTAGGCATGCACACAGCCTATGCATATTTGTGGCTTTCTAGATTCAAAGCTAGAGCTTTTCAGAGACTTCTATGAACATCTCATTACAAAGATTTTCATTTTAAGTTTTTTGGTCAGCTTGTTGTTTGTCATAAATGTTATCCATTTTTGTAAAGGGTCCAGATGTCCAAAGTGACCCCCAAACACAGAGGAATTGAGAAACCAAAGAATGAAAAATCCTGTTTGTTGGTAGAGGGTGATTTGTTGGGGAACTTGTATGTATGGTCTTGACCAGCAGCTAAACAAGTAGATCTTTGCACTGTTAACCCCTAGACCCAGGGCTTATATACTATAGGAAAGGGGTATACATTGTCTATTGAGAATGTGCAAGACATTTAAAGTTGACCTTTCAGGAAAGACAATAATCCTATGTATGTCATAGCCTGTAATTTGTGCGATAGCATCAAAGTCATTTTGACCTAAGGGTAGGATTTGTGGTAAGTTTGTATTCTTACATAGGAAACAGCAGATAAAGCAGAAATCTTAGAGGAATTCCTGGAACTGGAGTTATTTAGAAGTCAACATAGGGGATTAGCAACCAAGATGGGGTTACTTTCACCTCGATATTATCACTGACTCAGGCAGAGGCTATATTAAACAATTGCTGCTGATTGTTTTTTGAAAAGGACCCCTAGAGAAAGCTGTTTACACCAGATGAGCCCTGTGGGGGGTTTCCAGAAAAGTGCCAGACAGGTCAGATAAAGATAGTTCTCTGGGAATGGGGTTTTGGAGGAACTCCAACACTGTTTTGCCTCCTCCAGTGGTTGCAAGGCTGCTGGTTTTCACTGGGATTGAAGAGCCATTAGTTTTCAAGATTCTTACAGAGGTGGAGAGAAGGGGATAGGTACAGGGAAAATTCAAATGCCACAAAGCTTCGGCCACCAAGATTCACCCATTTCTCTTGAATAAATGCTTCCTGAATTGTAAAACTTTGGTCGGTTTTCAGAGTTCTGACAAAGTTGGTTTAGAAAACTTTTGCCAATGTTCTCATTGCTTTTATGGAGATTTCTTAGGCTCTTACTCTGACATTTCTGCTAACAATACCTCCAGACATAACTTTTTTTTTTTTGTTTGTTTGTTTTTTTCCCCAGCTCCAGCCCTATGTAATAGCATTTTTAAGCCAAGATCGGGGAGCAAGATGTACCATAGCTACTGGAATATTTTTGCTTCTAGGCCTTCTCATCACACAGAGATGAGAAATTTCATTTCTCTCTCTCTACATGCACACACACAGTGCCAGAAATTGTATACACATTTTAACAAAGGGAAAAAAAAACTGCATTAAAATAATAATACTCAGGCTGGATGCAGTGGCTTACGCCTGTAATCTTAGTGCTCTGGGAGGCTGAGACAGGTGGATCATTTAAGCTCAGTTCAAAACCAGCCTGAGCTAGAGTAGAGATCCCATTTCTACTAAAAATAGAAAAACTAGCAGAGTGTTATAGCTGGCAGTGCCTGTAGTCCCAGTCACTTGGGAGACCGAGTCAAGAGGATTGCTCATACCCAAGAGTTTGAAGTTGCTGTGAGGTATGATGTCATAGTACTCTACTCAGGGCGACAGAGTGAAAACTTTGTCTTAAAAAATTTATAATACTCAGGAGGTGCCTGTGGCTCAGTGAGTAGGGTGCCAGCCCCATATACCTATGGTAGCAGGTTTGAACCCGGCCCTGGCCAAACTGCAACAACAAAGAAAGTAGCCAGAGCTGGGCGTTGTGGCAGGCGTCTGTAGTCCCAGCTACTCAGGAAACTGAGGCAAGACAATTGATTAAGCCCAGGAGTTGGAGGTTGCTGTGAGCTGTAACGCCATGGCACTCTACTGAGGGTGACAAAGTGAGACTCTGTCTCTAAAAAATATATAAATAAATAAATAAACAATAACTCCTGGGGCATCACCTTTTGGTCAAAGGAATTGGGCTCCAGCCCCATTTGGTGTTGGTGGGGTGTTAAAGCCCAGCCCCGGCCATAAAAACTGCAAAAAAAAAAAAAAAAAAAAAACCCAAAACTCCTCATTTTAAAAAAATTGTAATACTCCATCTATACCAATAACAAAAGATGAATACAAGTCACATTGAGCACCTCTTGTAATTGCAGAAGTCAAACTTTACTTATTACAAATTTTTAGAATGGCAACACCTGTGTCACTGGGAAAAACCTACTAAAATAAAACTTGAGATTTGTTTGTCCTTTCTATGTCTGTTTTTTTTTTTTTTTTTTTTTTTTTCCATTTAGTGCTGTGGCATCATAGCTTGCAATAACATCAGACTCTTGGGCTCAAGAGATTCTCCTGCCTCAGCCTCCCAAGTAGCTGGGACTACAGGTGCCTGCCACAGTGCCCAGCTGTTTTTAGAGACAGGGTCTCACTCTTGCTCAAGCTGGTCCGAAACTCCTGAGCTCAAGCCTTTCACCTGCCTCGGCCTCCCAAAGTGCTGGGATTACAGGTGTGAGCCACTGCGCCCGGCCCCTTTTTTATAACTTTAGAGTCCAGTGGTTCTCAACCTTCCTAATGCCACAACCCTTTAATACAGTTCCTGTGAGTCGCGACCCACAGGCTGAGAACTGTTGCTTTAGACTGAGGGCATGCGAAGTACTGGATTCAAAAGTGACTTGGTGGGTGGCGCCTGTGGCTCAGTGAGTAGGGCAGTGGCCCCGTATACTGAGGGTGGTGGGTTCAAATCTGACCCCAGCCAAAAACTGCAAACAAACAAACAAACAAACACACAAACAAAATAGCCAGGCATTGTGGCAGGCACCTGTAATCCCAGCTACTCAGGAGGCTGAAGCAAGATAATCACCTAAGCCCAAGTGCTGAATTGATTTTCATATACAGTGTGAGGTGACTTCAGTTTGTCCTTTTTCCTTATAGGTCACTCTTTTTCCGCATTGAGCTGACATGCTACCCCTGTCATACACTAGAATTTCATGTATGTGCAGGGTAGATTGGGGCTCTGTTTTATTCCATTAGCCACTTTCTCTCTACCTGTGCCAATGCCACACTATCTTAATAACTACATTTGCTCATTAATTCCTGATGTCTGATAGGGCAGTCATACCTCCTGGCCATTCTGTAGCTGTGTAGAGGCTATTTTTGTCAGGGACAGAGAGGACAGGACTTCAGAAGCCAGAAAGAAGGCAGAGTTAGTGGTAATAAGGGTAGGGGGGTAGAGGCCTTAGACTCCTTTCAGGCCAGCTTGCCACTGTTTCTTCCCCTTTTCTCCCCACCCTACTGTGTAGCATGGAGGAACAAAAGCGAGGCCTGGATTAGTAGGAGCGGTACTTTGAAGCATTGGTGGGAAGGATGCCCAGCCTCTGTCATGTGGCAGGAGACACATATCAGGACTCTGGCACTGATGCTCTAACTATTCCCATCCAAGTTGCAGGCTGCTCAGCTCAACTGCATCTAAATCAGTGGTTCTCAACCTTCCTAATGCAGCAGCCTTTTAATACAGTTCCTGTGGGTCGCAACCCACAGGTTGAGAACTGCTGATCTAAATAGTCACTAACCGGGTATGGGAGAGTTATGGAAGACCCTGTTCACCCCAGCTTCCCTAGCTTGGCAATATGGTCATGCAGGAAAACTGCCATGGAAATAGGTAGCCCCCCCTCCACTCCTTGCCACCTCCACTCAGGTGATTTGTGGTACAGCAGATATTTACGGGGAGCTTACAATGTGACAGGTAGAGTCCAACCCCAGGGTCTTTTCTGGGCCCAGGATTCATGGTCCTTGGGGAGTGAAGAAAGAAAGGGGACTTTGGATGAGAGTCACCAGGGGCAGAGCTGTGGGAATTAAGTGAAAGAGAGAGGGCAGGAGTGAGTGGGGAATTGAAGGAGGGTGCAGGGTAGATGTTAATAGGATAGGGAGTTTCTTTTGTGAGGCCAATTTTATTGACATATAGCAACTTCAGAAAAGGGGACATACTGTGAGTGAACTGCTCACTGAGTTTTCAGAAAGTGAACATATTCCTGTCACCTGCACCCACATCAAAAACAGAGCGTGACCAGTCCTTCAGCACAGTGAGCAGTTGATGTTCTGCTGGAGGTGGTGGTTGGAGGCTGTGGAAGGGCTTAGGGCGGGCTTAGGGAGGTCTAAGAGTTTGAGGAAGGTGGAGCGCCACTGCTCACCAGAGCTGAGTAGAAGTCTGGGTCCAAGGCAAGAGGCTGTCATGTGTGAAGGTTCAATAGCAGACATCAGGTCTCCAGGGAAAGTAGCCAAGTTTGCAGCTTCATGTTTTTCTTGCTAGTGCTTAGAGAAGCACCTGTCACCCCACGGACATCAGCTGAGATTGGAATTCAGGTATGAGGATTTGCAGGAGGCAGGAAAGCCCCTGGAGGTGACAGGGGGTGGGGTGTGGGGGTGTGGCACCACATCGTGTGCTTCTCCAGGAAGGGAAGAGCAGCAGGGGGCCAGGGGACAGGGAGACTGCCTGGGGGACAGTAAAAGGAAGCCATAAACAGAGAAGGAGCAGTGAGGAGCAGGGATGGAGAGTAGGGAACATGCAGAAGGGGCAACGGACAGGGAACAGGGACTCAGAAGAAGGGAAGAAGTAGGTAACAGCAAAGGGGAGCAGGGAGCAGGAAGAACTGGAGCACACAGAGGATGCCTGGGCTCAGTCTGCCTTTCCTGGAGAGAGTCAGGAAGGCCTTTCTCTGCTCCTCCCTGAACCCCCTCTAAGGATATTCCCATGCATCTCATGAAGTTCAGCTTCCCAATCCCCAAAGAGCCTGGGGGACAGAGGCCATGCCCTAAGGGTCAGTAAAGTATGACCATATGTTCCTTGACTAGGACATACTATAATCCCCAAATGGCCAGTCCCAAGAATTCAGGGCATCAGAGGCTGGGGACAGAATTTTTTGTGGTGGACTAAAACTGGGAACTCAGCTTCCTGGGGTGGGGGCCGTTGGTGGAGAGAATGCCTCAGGGATGAGAAATGAGGACTCTTTGTTCCAGGACTATGCAGAGGGTGGCCTGAGGGTGGAGGGTCATACAGGGCAGGGCGCAGGTTGGCTGACTTGGGATGAGGAACCTAAAGGGCAACCTCTCCTCATGGATGTCACCGCAGTTGTTCTAGGTGGGCACGTAGGCGGATCTAACCACATTGCTCTTTATTTTCAGGTACTTCTATGACCAGAGGTTCAGAACCCCTTTAGGACCGTTGATTGTGAGGGGGGAAAAGAGAGAGGGACACTGGACTAAGGAGCATGTATGGGGTGAAAGGCTGGGATCTGAATAACATATCAATAGCTCTTGGGTCTCAGAGACCTACCCCTTTCCTTCAGGCAGAGCAGCGTGAGGGATTTATATTTTGGCGAGGAGACAGATGTGGGGGCAAAATGGACATTAAATTATTGCTGCTAATTATACATTATTTCTAATAGTGATCTTTCTTAATATTAAACATTACTTCCAATATTGTAAATAATCACTACTGATAAGAATTATCATTACTAACTTGTAAATTAAATTAGTTGCAATGATTACTACTACTACTATCTGTAAGAGCTGTGTGCCCAGCACTATTCCAAGCACCTCATGTTTATGTCCTCATGTGATATGTACATTGTCCCTTTGAGTTAGCTTATTTCATCCTTATTTTACAGCTGTTAGAACTGAGGCTCAGAAAGGTAGTATGATTCCCCCAAGGACACAAAGCTAGGACGTGGAAGGGGCAGGATTTTAATGTAGATAATGGCTCCAGGCCTTGTGCTCTTAATGACTGTACAGCACTCCCTGTCTGGAAATTAAGCCACTACTAGTCATATTGCACATTAAGTTGTTGTTTCATGTGTTCTGGGCCCCCCTAAAAGAATCCAAGGGGAAAAGACACCCTATAATCATCCATCAACCCCAGCACAGCCCCCTGGAGGATTCTGGGTAGGGACTGTGCTGCCCATTTCTTAGGGAGAATGACTGAGGCTTAGGTGAGGGAAGGGCTGTTAACTCAGCTTATCCACAGAGTTGGCCTTGTGCTGCACACCTCACAAGTGCTTCCTCTCAGCTGTCAGCATCTCTCCCAAACACAGATTCACACACGGACACACGGAATACTGGGGTGGGATATGGGTTACTCACTTTACTCACTTTAATGGATTTTCTTTTCTTTTTCTTTCAAAAAAAAATTTAATTAATTTTTTTATTGTTTGGGATTCATTGAGAGTACAAAGAATTAGGTTACAGTGATTGCATTTTTTAGGTAAAGTCCCTCTTATAATTGTGTCCTGCCCCTAAGAGGTGTGCTATACACCGTGACCCCCATCCTTCCTCCTCTTCTCCTCTCCCTGCTCCCTCATTCCCCTCCCCCCAGTTTGTATTAGATCAGCTACTGCCTTCATATTAGAATTGAGTACATTGGATTCTTGCTTCTTCATTCTTGTAGTGCTTTACTAAGAAGAATGTGTTCCAACTCTATCTAGGTTAATACAAAAGATGTAAAGTCTCCATCTTCTTTAATGATGGGATAGTATTCCGTGGTATACATATACCACAGCTTGTTAATACATTCCTGAGTTTTAATGGATTTTCTAGAAGACTGATGGGGGATGTGGTGAGCCCAGAATCACATACAGATCCTGTCAGAAGCTCATCGCAGGTCTCTGGGGGAATAGCTTTGTGTGCTATGTTCTGTGGTATACCCTGAGATACTGGTTGGCGCTGTCCATGATGCATAGGGTCTTGGTTCAGGGTATGTATGTGGATAGGTTGACAGGAATGGCATCCACATTGGGTTCCATCCTTGCACTGCCACCAACTACTTCACCTTCCTTCTACAGCTTAGAACAGCTAAGGGCTCAGGGCTTGGGCCCTGAGATCAGGTAACAGCTTTAAGAGTGCAGGGAGCTGATACTAGGGTCTGGTGAATTGTCGGCAGCTGCCAAACTTTTGCAGGCAGGAGAGGGAATAGTGACAAGGTCACTGGCAGCTGCCAAACTTTTGCAGGCAGCAGAGGGAATAGTGACAAGGTCACCAGGGCCAAACCAGGGCCCAGGCCCTTCCCTTATAGTTGTGCTCATCACCAAAGGCTGCCATTTGTAGGCCAGGTGAGGTGGCTAATGCCTGTAATCCTAGCACCCTGGGAGGCTGCGGTGGGTGGATTGCCTGAGCTCATGAGTTTGAGACCAGCCTGAGCTACAGTGAGACTCCATCTCTAAAAAAAGCCAGGCATTGTGACAGGCGCCTGTAGTCCCAGCTACTCAAGAGGCTGAGGCAAGAGGATGGCTTGAGCCCAAGAGTTTGAGGTTGCCGTGAGCTAAAGATGCAACAGTACTCTACAGAGGGTGACCAAGTGAGACTCTACCTCAAAAAAAAAGAAAAGAAAAGAAATGGCTGCCATTTGTCCCTTTCAGTGGATGGGATTCAAACTGTCTTGGGGCTGTAGATGAGGTAGAATTTTTCTTTTTATTATTATTATTTTTTTTTATTGAGGTAGAAATTGAAATGCACATTCCCTGCTCAGGTGGGTAACTACTTGGCATTCAAAATCTGCCCATTCCAACTGGGAGATAATTTGGGCCTTGGGGAAACCTCTCAGGAGTGCAAAAGGCTCTGTGATAGGACCATAGATGACCCAGAGGGTTACACTTGGTGACCTAGAATACCCTGAAATCCTGGGTTTCTATTGGTAGGAGCAGTGGGTAGTCTGATGAGAGGGAATGTGGGGATTCTTTTCATCACCAAAGAACATACATTGGAGCCTTTCTCAAGTAGATTCAGGTGAACAGGACGCTTGGATGGTCCATAAAATGTTTGCACCAGTCGTAAATTCTGGTGAATTTACGTAAATTCTGGTTACCAAGGACCTCATTTGAGTCAGGGCCTTTGGAGTGGGCAAGAACCAGGGATTGGGCCCAGCTGTGGGAGCAGGAGGGCCTCTGACTCAGGGTTTTTTTCATTTTTTAATTTTTTTATTGCTGAGGATTCATTGAGGGTACAAGAAACCAGGTTACACTGATTGCATTTGTTAGGTAAAGTACCTCTTACATTCTTGTCTTGCCCCCAAAAGGTGTGGCACATACCAAGGCCCCACCCCCTCCCTCCTTCCCTTCTCTGCTCTTCCTTTCTCCACCCCTCCCTCCTTCTTTCTCTCACTGCTCTCCCCATCCCCCACCCCCACCATGTCCTTAATTATCTTCATATCAAAATTGAGTACATAGGATTCATGCTTCTCCATTCTTGTGATGCTTTACTAAGAATAATGTGTTCCACTTCCATTCAGGTTAATACAAAGGATGTAAAGTCTCCATTTTTTTAATGGCTGAATAGTATTCCATGGTGTACATATACCACAGCTTGTTAATCCATTCCTTGGTTGGTGCGCATTAGGGCTGTTTCCACATTTTGGCGATTGTAAATTGAGCTATAATAAACAGTCTAGTGCAAGTGTCCTTGTGATAAAAGGATTTTTTTTCCTTCTGGGTAGATGCCCAATAATGGGATTGCAGGATCACATGGGAGGTCTAACTTGAGTGCTTTGAGGTTTCTCCATACTTCTTTCCAAAAAGGTTGTACTAGTTTTCAGTCCCACCAGCAGTGTAAGTGTTCCCTTCTCTCCACATCCACACCAGCCTCTGCAGTTTTGAGATTTTGTGATGTGGGCCATTCCCACTGGGGTTAGATGGTATCTCAGGATGGTTTTGATTTGCATTTCTCTAATAATTAGGGATGATGAGCATTTTTTCATACGTTTATTACCCATTCCTCTGTCTTCTTTAGAGAAGGTTCTATTCATGTCTCTTGCCCATTGATATATGGGATTGTTGGCTTTTTTCATGTGGATTAATTTGAGTTCTCTACAGATCCTAGTTATCAAGCTTTTGTCTGATTCAAAATATGCAAATAT
>CAUYPK010099218.1:0-12457 GCA_963574355.1 Loris lydekkerianus
TTTAAACAGGGGGCCAATTCACTGTCCCTCAGACCATTGGAGGGCCGGACTATAGTTTAAACAAAAAACTATAAACAAATTCCTATGCACACTGCACATACTTTATTTTGAAGTAAAAAAAAAAAAACAACAAAAAAAAAACGGGAACAAATACAATTCACACCACTTCATGTGGCCTGTGGGCCGCAGTTTGAGGACGCCTGCTTTACAGAGAATGGTGGTAGCCAAGACCTATGATGAGATTAGTCATAGGGCACTACTCCTGTCCTGCAGGTGGACAAGAGGGAAGAGAAGGCAGGCTGTGAGTCACCCCCATCTCCCAAGCAGATGCTGGTCACATCCTTTGTAAGGTACATGTATTGACCAGATAATGCACATGATTTCATAAGATAAAATATCTTGAGATTTAGATGTTTGGGAGCCCTTGGGATTGCAATTCTGCTGAGCCTTTGACTCACCTGTTATTACTAAATGCTGTGGCAATATCCAGGAGTACAAAGAGGCTGCTCTTCCTGCCTCCCTCCAAGCAACAGCTAGATGTGGAAGTCAGGAGACCTTGAATAGAGAGCGTGGCCCTGCCAGGGGCAAATCAACTACGTCAATAAGTCTCAGTTAATCTTCTATTAAATAGGATTGATTGTGTCAACATCACTTACTTCTTAGAACTATGTTGAGGATCAAATGAGACAGTAGATATGAGTCCTTAGGTATGGCAACCCAGGAATATGTGGGTGGGGCTGTGTTGGAGGTGATAAGAGCATGTGACACTCCTTATAGTATCCCCCTGGCACAGGTCCCCAAACAAGCTTGCCCTCTAATTTTAATACCCTTAAAAGTCATTAAACAATTAAAGCCCTTCTGATCTAATTGAGTTTTCCTTTGAGGGCAGTTTAAGGTTCCTCTAAGCCCGTGAAGCTTATGAGTAAGTGGTAGTGGAAACTCCACCCTACTCACTTGGGTTGAGATGTCTAACATCAATTTTTTCCCAGTGCATGATTTCAGTTCACTGGATGGCGTTGTTACATCTGGAGGCCAGAACCAAACCACCACCACCTCCACTAGCAGCAGCAATAAATAACACCACTGCACTGAGTCAGTCCTGTGGACGGTCCTGCCCTAAGCCACCAGTCGGGGGAACAACTGACGGCCATTCAGATGGAGACCTTCCTGGGCTGCTGGTCAGTCACTTGGTGACCAAAGCCAGCACTGTACTGTCCAGGAGGGGCACGCCTATCCTCTGACAGTTTCCATCTGACAAACTGCCTTCAGTACATGGGCAAGATTAGCCATGCGGTTCCTGGTCCCTGCCCCAGGCTTCTTGTTTGCACTATAGCCAGCTGGAAGCCTCGGCAGCCAACCCACACCATCTAAGAGGTGACTGACGTCTGGTGGGGAGACTTGGCTTCACCCTCCATCCTAAGCCAGTGCTGGGTCACAGTCAGCCTGACCCCGTTGTTCCAGCTCAGGTTCTAGGGACTCTCCTGAGTCTCCATTGTGGCCAGAAACACCTGTCTGTCTTGCTACCTGGCAGAGTGCCAAGTCCATCTTTTCAGGACAATAGTGCTCTCCATTTGCTAAACGTGGTCATTTCTCAGATGGATTTCTAAGATTTCTCAATCGACCTTCAGCAGCATCTGACTTGGGTGACCCCTCCTCTCCCTTTGCATACTCCCCTCCTTGGATTTGCAAATGCCACACCCGGCACATCTCCTACCTCTCTGGCTGCACCTTCTCAGTCCCCTTCAATAGTTCCTGTACTTTTCTCCAGTATGCCAAAGCTGCAGTGCCCACAGCTTGGTCCCGGCTCTCTTGTTTTCAGCTTCATTCTCCAATGATGTCCTGCAGTCTCTCTCTAACCCAGACCTCGGCCCTCACACACTGCCCCATGTCCCAGCTGCCGATCACTCTCTCCACTGGCTGTCCAAAAAACATCTCAAATGCAATGTGTTTCACGCGCTGACCCTGATTATTGCCTCCCAAACCTGCCCCTCCCACAGGCTTCCTGTTTGGGCCAATGGTATGTTCTCCCTTCTTTCCTGTTGCTCAAGACATTCCTGAGTCTTCTTCTTGTGTCCCATGTTCCGTCCATCTGCAAATCCTGCCACTGTCCCTTTACACCAAGTCCAGAATCTGACCTTTCCCACCCCCATCTCTACCCACACGGCCCAGGTCACACTGCCCCACAGCTTGTCTCTGACTTCTACCTTTGGCCCTTTCTATTATTTATTACCAGAGCAGCCAGAGAACTTTGCTAAAATGAAGATCTGATCATGTCACCTCTCTGTGCAAGAGCCCCCCACTGCTTCCCATCTCACGCGGAGTCAAAAGGCCTAAGTCTTCACCATGCCTAAAAGAGACCCCACGAAGCACCTGTGACTGGCCCCGAGCCTCCTTTCTGGCTGCACCTCCTTCAATGCTAGTGCTCTGCCCACCAACCCTGGCCACTCTACTTGCGTCCTTACACACACCAGGTGTGATTCCCTGAGGACCTCTGCACCTGCTGCTCCCTCTGCCTGGAATGCCCTTCTATTCTATTAGTCTATAAAGTCTGCTAACCACCCACGAGGACTTCAATGACTGTTACTAAATGATCTGATGACTGTTGAGTTCTTCCCTGGGGCCACATCCTAAGCCCTTTGTCCACCACTCCAGTCCCCAGGGGGCGCAGTTTGCCTGGAGGTCCATGGCGGGAAGGCCTCTCAAAGCCAACTATGCAGAGGGACCCATGTAGCTTGTGTATCACAGTATGTAGCCTCAGCTCTTCTTGGGGTGCTGGACACATAGCAGGTGGCTCAACATGTAGGCAGAAAGAACCTGAACCTGTACCCTGCCCTCTCAGATCCCCAGACCCATGCCTGGGGGCTGCTGCTGGCCAGGCAGCTCTTCTCTCCTTGCCCCACACCCCAGCCTTCTTCTCCTGGCTGGGTCCCTCTCTACCTGAGCTTCTAGCACCTCCTATGATGTTCAGACTTTTCCCCTGGGAATGATGTGTAAATCTGGCTTCCCTATCTGGAAGTCACCAGGCATGTCCCCCACCCCTTTCTCCTCAAACCCTGCTCTGTCACATGATGCCTCTCCATAGGTAAGGTACAAAAACAACCCTTTAGGAACTCAAAACAAAGCGTGGGAGCCCCACCGGAGTCACTGAAAGGCCTCCATTCAGCCTCAGCCATTCCTGGCAATACGCTATGGCAGCCAGATCTGTGCCCGCCTCTGGGTGACAGCTAGAAATACCAGGGTGTTTCCTTTCATCAAAAACATAAAGGGACAGCAAGGGGACCTCAAGCACGCAATGGAGCCAATGAGCAGCCATGACACATTCCAGAATTGGTTCTTTCAAAACCACATTCTAGCTGATCATTAATAAACTGCAAAAATAAGCTGAGGGTGGAATACTTGGAGCTGAATGCTTACCAATTCCGCACATGTGAACTCAGTCTGAGGAACAACTAGAAGCCAATTTAACAGTTACTTATTGTTAACACCTATGTGCTGAGACTTCGGTGCAGTGAGGTGGTTAAGTCCTGTGGGAGGCCCCACCACAAGAGAGGTTGTTATAATCTAAAGAGGGAAAGGGAAGAGACACTTAAAAAAAAATACAGTGTACTATGAAAGTTTGAGGCAAAATATTTGCTTCAACAGGGAGGGAACATAGAAGGGAGAGAGAGGCACTGAGGAGATTTCTTGAAGGAGACAAAAAGTAGAGATTTGCCAAGAGAAGAAATGGGCGGAAGTAACATCCAGTGTGGAAGGGAAGAAAGCGCTGCAAGCAGGAGGGACAAGGTCTTCAGGAAGACAGCCTGGGGTCAGGGCTGGCCTTCACATTCAATGTTCACACCCACCGCAGTGCTGAGCCCCACTGAAGACAAAGAAGGAAAGGGAGGTGCCTGTAGCTCGGTGAGTAGGGCACCGACCCCATATACGGAGGGTGGCAGGTTCAAACCCGGCCACGGCCAAACTGCAACAAAAAAATAGCCGCGTGTTGTGGCAGGCGTCTGTAGTGTCAGCTGCTCGGGAGGCTGAGGCAAGAGCAAGAGCTGGAGGATGCTGTGAGCTGTGACATCATAGCACGCTACCGAGGGCGACAAACTGAAACCCTGTCTCTAAAAAAAAGAAAAGAAAAAGAAGGAAGGCTACAAATGGACCTCAGTGACTATCCCCTAGCCCAGTATTTTTCAACCTTTTTTTTTATCTCCTGGCACACTTGAACCTGTAGTTAAACTTCCTTGGCACTTTTAACTTGTGTTGATTTTTAAAAAAGGGTAGAAAAAGAATACACTTACTATACTTTGAACTTCTTTTGAAAATAACTTAATGATCTTTAAGATTTTCACAGCACTCCTTAAGATCCTCTCACAGTACACCAGTGTGCAGGGGTTCACTGGCTGAGAATCACTGCCCTAGAGCAAAAGTGAACACAGAGCTGAATACAGCTTCTGAGGTCAGGAGAGATGGTGTTTGTGTTCATGCTGTTTTAACAACCATGGTCAGATTTGGATGAGAAAATTAAGCTGAAAAAACCTCGAGGCAATGTGGGACCATTCTTTCCGTTATTTGAGGCATTCCACAGAAGAAGGGAAGGAACTCGTAAGCATGATGTGTTCACAAATGGAAAAGTGTGAATCTGGACCCCATGTTGGCATTTTACTCTGGCTGGGGCTTTACCCAACATGGGTTTGATGTTGGCAGCTCAGGGCTAGCATGAATGCCCTGAGGAAACCAACCACCATAAGGTTTCCAGCCCAAAGGAACCAACAGACAAATTACAGGATAGTAAAGGTCAGTGCTCCTGAGAACCTGCAGGTAAACACTTGGTTTGATTTTACGTGATCAGATATTGGAAGGGGTTCTCATTGGCTTCTTTGAGATAGTCCTTTAGACTTATATTAATAGATGTTTTTGAATCCTGGTGACTCAAAAATCTTCTCTTGCCAAAAAATATTTAAAAATAAAAAAGGAAAAGAGGCCAAATACAGTGAAGTGGCTCACACCTGTAATGCTAGCACTTTGGGAAGCTGAGGCAGGAGGATTGCTTGAGGCCAGGAGTATAAGGCTGCAGTGAGCTGTGATCATACCACTATTATTATGGAGCAGGATGGGTGATAGACTGAGACCCTGTCTCAAAACAAAAAAGCAAGCAAGCAGAGAGAAATATGAAAGGAATATTTACTGAGAAACAGAAACAAGCTATTCCTGGACCCATGGGTTCATCTATGTCCTAAGGAAGTACAAATAGAGTCCTAACAGTTCAGTTAAAATATTAAAAATAAACAGTGGCTATATTTAATTTCTTTTTTAAAGTTTCTAAGGTAGCTAATAAAATAAAAATATACCTGGGGCCTGAATTATATCGCATCAGCAAGGTCTGCTTAAAAGTGCATCCAGCAAGGAGCCAGAAGAGTCCCCTCCTTATTGCTCCCCCCACTAATCTATGCTCAATCAGTAAGTCCATCAATAAACTTCCATGGAGCGCTACCACATAGAAAGCATGGAAGACAGGGCGCCCCAAGAGTCAAGCGAGAAAATCCTGGCCTTCCAACTTCTGTTCCCACAATGAGAAAGAAAAAGCAAAAAGTGCTGAGCTCCAAAAGACATGCTGTGTAAAAAATGTTGAAAAGGAAGTCAAACCCTTTAAAAGAGTGACCTTGGGTGTGCCCTTTCCAATCGAGTTAAATGTCACTGCTCTGAGAATTTGTACTTTCTGATTTCCTGATTTTGCAGAATCCAAAGCTAGCATAACGAATTTAAACCCTTCAGCTTCCTTCCTTTCTCTATTTCCTTAAAAACAAAAACAAAAGTCACAGATTTAACATTTCCATTGAAATACAACTTAACAAAAAGTATCACACACTTTTACTGTTATCATAGTTAGGGGGGAAAAATACATTTTTCTCTTTTTTTATTGCTGTAAGACTATTTTTTTTTCAAATTTAGCAGGCACTAAATTCTACTCTTGTGTAACTTAGTCCTTAAGAATAAGTCCACTATTTTAGGCAATTGATGGTTTTAATTGTGTTTCTCCTTCACCATCTAACCATTAGAGTTAGGGGAGGAATTGCCACTCAGCTGGTGTTGCCCTCCACACCTTCTCCTGTGAGAGCTCAATCTCCACAGCAGTCCCCAGGCACCTGTGAGAGAGGAGGTGCGGGGACATTATCATTTCCATTTGTAGAGGAGAGGGAGGCTCCCAGAGACAGAGCCACCCTGTGCAATATGCTCTGTGTGGTATGGTGGCCGCTCATCACGTGTGGCTCCAGAGCACTTGAAATGACAAACTGTCCATGTGTATAACATGTAACAACAGCTTAGCACAAATGAAGAACATAAGATGGATAGTAATAATTTTATAAATCACATGTGCAAATGTTAATCTTGCCAACACATTACATTAAATAAGATATATTATTAAAATTAACTTGTTTCCTTTTGATTCTTTTTTAATGTGGCTACTAGAAAATTTTGAATTACTGCTGCAGTTCACATTATATTTTTATTGGACAGTCCCACCCTACAGGGATCAGTGCAAAGTCACCGAGCAGGCCGGGAACGGATGAGAGCCAAATTCACTGCCCGTCCTGCATATGGGGGGCACAGTGTGTTCCAGGGCGTGACGAATAGGAAGAAGCTTCGCACACAGAAGAGAAATGGTCCATGCTGTGCCCAGGATGAGGGGGAGGGGGGCTGCCAGGAAGTCTGTGCACATGGCAGGGCAGGCAGGGCTAAAGAAGGGTGGGGGATCACAGCAGCAGGGGGAAGAGGGTCAAGGGCCCCAGGGAGGTCCCTGGGCTGTCTGCCTAGGAAGGAGCCTGGGGTGGGGTGGAGGGGGCCTCAGCCTGGCAGCTGGTCCAGTGAAGGAAGTGGGGTATACACACCTCCAAAACCAACTTCTATACCCTCTTTCTTCCATCTCTTTTCTGCATAGTAGGCAGAGAATTATGAAAAAAAAATTTTTTTTTATTTTGAGACAGAGTTTCCCTATGTCACCGTGGGTAGAGCGCTGTGACGTTCCAGCTCAGAGCAACCTCAAACTCTCTGGCTCAAGTGATTCTCTTCCCTCAGCCTCCCAAGTAGCTGGGACTACAGGCACCCCCGCCACAACGCCTGGCTATTTTTTGTTTTAGTTGTCATTGTTTAGCAGGGCTGGGTTCAAACCTGCCAGCTCTTGTGTATATGGCTGGCGGCGTAACCACTGAGCTATGGGCGCCAAGCCTCTTTTAAATTGTGTATCAGATAAAGTCATGCCCCCAACTCCTATTTAACACACTCCAGTGGATTCCTCCCTGTCAGAGCTCCAGTGGTGCAATCGGTTAGCGGGCGGTACTTATACAGATTCCTCCCTGTCCATCCAGCCTAAACCAGCCCTTCAGACACTACGGCCCTGTCCTGTTTTCGCTCTCTCTGAAGTGTTTCATCAGTGCCTGTGTTTGTTTTATTTGTTCACTGTCTCCTCCTCATAGAAGGTGATGTCCATGAGGGCACAGACTCTGTCTACTTTTCTGCAACATCCTCAAGTCCTAGAACAGTAACTAGAGGAAGAAGACAACCCATAAGTAAGTGTTGAGTAAATGGGGCAGGGTGCAGTGGATCTCACCTGTCATTCTAGCACTTTGGGGGGATGAGACAGGTTGATTGCTTGAGCGCAGGAGTTTGAGACCAGCCTGGGCACACTATTGTGAGACCTTGCTTCTAAAAAATTCAAAAGTTAGCTAGATGTGCTGTTGTGCACCTGTAGTTCCAGCTACTCAGGAGGCTGAGGCAGGAGGATCACTTGAGTCCCGCAGCTGGGGACTGCAATGGGCTGTGCTTGGACTGCTGCATTCCAGCCTGAGGGACAGAGCAAGACCCTGTCTTTCTATATGAAAAAGAATGGAGGAGCTGTGAGGAGTGGTCCCCTTCAGGATGGCCGAGTTCTTACCTCATGTGTAAGGTGCTGCACTGGATCTCCACCCCAAGAGTGGCCCTTATCACCCTCACCTTAGAGGAGGTAACTGAAGACTCTGTTTCTCTCCTGTTTGCTTGTGCCCTTCCCCCTATACCTGGAAAACAGGCTTCCGTGCATGCCCTGGTTAAAGCTCCTAAGCCCTCCTCCTGCTTCAAATGCCCACACTGCCCTGACTTCATAAACCTCCCATCCCTCAAAACCCTTCACAGGGCACAAAGGGCAGGGGCTACAAAAATTTGTGTGCTGGCCTTTCTTCCTCACAGGCTTACGGACTCTTTGGGGATAGAGCTGATGTCTTACACACCTGCATCTCCACCTCCCTTGCCTGCTGCCACTGCATCAAAACTGTTGTGGGTATACAGCAGGAACACAATCGTCCTTTACCGCCTTTCCTCCCCTGGGCATCTCACCTGGAACACCACCCTTGCCTGGCTTGCCTGCACCACCATCCCCTCACATCACCTTCCTCTCTCTTCACATTTGTCATCACCTGGCACCCTGCTCAAACATGTCCTCATATGTGAAAAGCCCTGGAGCTCACACATCCCCCTTCATGCCTCCTGCCCCTCCCCCACCCTGTGGATTGGGCACCCCCCCAACAGCCCTCCCTCCCCCATTATCCTTAGACTTGCCCCCCTCCCCACCTCGACTGTTTACACAGCTGCAGAATGAAAGGATGCTTGCTTCTTCCCTCTGCAGGCCCGGGGTTAATATATGTGTATTTCTGGCTCCCCACAACTTGGGGCAGTGGGAATGCTACCCTCAACCAAGTCTCCTGTAAATAGGTGGTACACTGATAATGGCACTTTCTGAAGATAGAAAAGCACGGTGAACTGCTCACAGGAAGTGATCTCATGGACACCTGTGCAGCCTAAGAAAGCAGTAGCTGCTCCACACCATGGAAGCCCCAGAAAGTAACCAGTAGGCAGAGAGGGGGCCGCACTGCAGGCCTTGGCATCACCGGGGCTCCAGGCAGGAGCCACAGCTATAATAGAGATCCTTGATTTGAGCATCCTGGAACCTCGGGTTTGCCCAGTGTGCAGCTAAGTTATTGGAAATTAAAAAACAGAAACAAAGCCACTAGACAAGCTGTCCAGGAGTTCTCACAAACACCTGAGAACTGTAACTAAAAGCCTCTCCAGTCCCAAAAGGTGCCCCAAATGAGCACTTCCTAGACTACACTCCAGAGCAGATGGGAAAACCACCCCAGATAGATTTAGAAAGCACCTCCCTTGAGCTTGCCATGGTAGCAGAGGTAGTATCTCAGTATTACAGCTCAGAGGAAGGTGAATTATCTGAGATCAGAGTACCAATAAAAGAATTTAAGACAGTGACCTTCAGTGAGGACTGAAAAGTGCAACACTGTACAGGATAAGCCAGTGCCCTGGGCCCAGTGGTGGCTAGCAGTTTTAGGGAACAAAGTGTTTGCAAATCTCAGTCACTGCAAATGTCCCCATATAGTCCCTCCTCTCTTCCTTGATGCCTCATGCTGCAATTCCTAGACAGCCATGGGACTTTTGAAGCTTCTCTCTCTAAAAGTGAAGTATGACTTTGCATCTGACTTCCTCCAAGGAGCTCAGACTGGTGCTGTGTTACATCTTATGTTGCCCCCAGAGTATGACATACAGTTTGGGTGGTGGATACACATAACTGATGCCCCTGTCCTTTTCAAGACATTACCTGATTGGTCACATGGGGTGGGGCTCCAGCCAGGAACCTGACAAGCCCAGCATCTGCCCATCACCTTTCTCTTAAAAATTTATTCTTACATCCTGGGGCTCTAGGGGCACACCAGCAGGTTTGCACAATCTCACCCAGAGGCCTCCAACTACACACGTAGGAAAGGAGCTCCAGGGTCTGATCCAGGCCAAAGGCCCCTCTACAGAGACACCGGAGAAGGACAGACCTGATTCTGCCTGTGATGTCTCCTGGGGACTAGAACAACTGTGATGACCCAAGTCAGCATAAACAAGGGAGTCCAGAAACATCTGTTTGTCTGCACAGAGTACTGTAGGATCTGAAATACTCACTGCTACAGACAGGCCTGAGCCAGTAACTCGCTGCAGGGTTGCTAGAGCCAAATTTAATGTCTTTACCAAAGAGGTGCATCTTTTACCCTTGTTCTGGACATTCTAATGTTGGGGGGAGGGGGGGGCTCACAGGTAAAATACCTCAGCCACCTCTTTCCGCTTGAACTCCACAGGGTTCCGGCTGCAGGTAGAGCATGAGCTCCACTGTACCAGTGAGGAAATGAGCCTGTGGTTACAAGGGAGCCCAGCGCTGGGCCTGGAAGCTCAGGCTCGGAGTACCTTCGTGTGCACTACCTCCTGGGTACCACGCTCCCTGCTATCTCCAGGGAGGATGATGACAAACCAAGCCTGCTTGCATAGTTGAGTTCTGCACTGTAGGGTAAGGAAAAGGCTTTGGGGAGCCAGGGCAGGAACAGGCAGAATCTATAATTAAATTAAACTCATATCCAAGTGCTTTGCAGCAATATTGGGGTGTTATTTCTACTCACTGTGGATCCAAGTCTAAACTGAGGGGAAACATGGAAAACAACTCTGACAGCCATTTCCTTGCTTTCTTTCTCCACCCAAGAGGCACCAGTGGTTAACAGTATGGTGGCAACAAGTGGGTCAAAGGTCAGCCCCTCAGTCAGGGCTGGTTTCCATAGAGACGGGGCCTATTCATCCAGCACACAGAGCCTCTTCACAGCCACTTACACACAATTGAGCTATTACTAGGAGCCCAGGAGAGCCATGTCTGGAGCACAGTGCACTAGACAGGGCAGGGTTTAATGGAGCTGATTAAATGGTAGTCAGGGAATTACCCAGAGCAGGATTTGAGAAACCCTTCAGAAACAAGTTAAATCCCCAAACCTCATCCCATTCCCAGCGCCCCTCCCTTGCACAGTCTCCACAATCCAAGCCTCCCTTTTACCTACGATAATGCTGATGCCCACACACTTGTGTGTCCACATGTCACACCTATTCCAAGATTCTCGAGCCTGTGCCACTTAAGCATCTTCACCATTTGCTCAGCATCATGGTGCTGTTGTGATTAGATAGCAACCCAAAGACAAAGAGTTAAAAGTTAAGGAGGTGACCTATTATGCTCTGGGGATAAAATAAATCCCAGGGATGGGGATTGTGGTTCAACACTTCTCAGGGGCAAGAAATTCTTTTTGTTTAAGGATTCTTGAAATACCTTTTTTGAAAGAATGGGGACATTCCTTCAAAATATGACTTGCCAGACAGTTTCCACCAAAATTCCTTTAAATTAAACTGGAACAATAGAGATAAAAAGTAAATGTGTTATCAGAAGATTATAATCTCACACAACACTTTAGATGAAACTGTCTGTAGCAGTATACTCACCCAAAAAACTGGAAAAGATCCAAATGTCCTTCAACAGGTAAACAGCTAAACAAACATTGACTCATCCATTCAATGCAATGCGACTCAGTACTGAAAAAGAGCTACCCAAACCTGCAGCGACACGAATGAATTTCAAATGCATTTTACTAAGTGAAAAACTACACCTTGTATAAATCCACTTATATGTCATTCTGGAAAAGGCAAAACTGCAGAATGGAGACCAGATCAGTGCTTGTCAGGAACTGGGACTGACCTTAGGGGAGGTGTTGACTACAAAAGGATGCCCAGGGAAAATTTCTCAGTGGAGAGAACATTTTTTTTTTCTATGTTATAATTGTGGTGGTACCATTTGTCAAAACCCCAAGAGTAAATTATATGGTATGTTAAAAATAATTTTCTTAACCTACTTTAGAAAGCACAAAGCCAGGAGTGATGGCTCATGCCTGAAATCCTAGCACTTTGGGAGGCTCAGGCAGGGGGATTGCTTGCGCTCAGGAGAGTTCAAGACCAGCCTGAGCAAGCTGTCTCTATTAAAAATAGAAAAACTGGGCGGCACCCGTAGCTCAGTGGGTAGGGCACTGGCCACATACACTGAGGCTGGTGGGTTTGAGCCCAGCCTGGGCCTGCTAAAACAACAATGACAACTGCAACCAAAAAATATCTGGGCATTGTGGCAGGCGCCTGTAGTACCAGGTACTTGGGAGGCTGAGGCAAAAGAATCACTTAAGCCCAAGTGTTTGAGGTTGCTGTGAGCTGTGATGCCACAGCACCCTACTGAGGGCAATATAGTGAGACTTTGTCTCAAAAAAAGAAGAGAAGAGAAGAGAAGAGAAGAGAAGAGAAGAGAAGAGAAGAGAAGAGAAGAGAAGAGAAGAGAAGAAGGGCGGTGCCTGTGGCTCAGTGAGTAGGGCACTGGCCCCATATGCCGAGGGTGGTGGGTTCAAACCCAGCCTCGGCCAAACTGCAACAAAAAAACAGCCGGGCATTGTGGCGGGCGCCTGTAGTCCCAGCTACTCCGGAGGCTGAGGCAATTGAATCGCTTAAGCCCAGGAGCTGGGGGTTGCTGTGAGCTGTGTGATGCCACAGCACTCTACCAAAGGGCCATAAAGTGAGACTCTGTCTCTATTAAAAAAAAAAA
>CAUYPK010099219.1:0-28659 GCA_963574355.1 Loris lydekkerianus
GATGTTAACAAATGGAAAAACACCAGGAAGGCTATGTTGACTATTGGGATGAAAATGTGTCAAATGGTCTATGAAGCTAGTGTATGATGCCCCATGATCATATCAATGTATGCAGCTATGATTTAATAATAAAAAAATAAAATATAATAAAATAAAAAATGTCCATACTACCCAAAGCAATCTACAGATTTAATGCAATCCCTATTAAAGCATCATTGTCATACTTCAAAGAACTTAAAAAAATAGTACTTCAGTTTATATGGAATCAGAAAAAACCTCGAATAGCAAATACATTACTCAGAAATAAGAACAAATCAGGAGGCATCACATTACCAGACTTCAGGCTATACTATAAATCTATAGTGATCAAACCAGCATGTACTGGCACAAAAACAGAGAGGTAGATTTATGGAACAGAATAGACAACCGAGAAATGAACCCAGGTACTTATCGTCATTTGATCTTTGACAAGACTTCAAAAATATTCAATGAGGCAATAACTCCCTATTTAACAAATGGTGCTGGGTAAATTGGCTGGCGACCTGTAGAAGACT
Organism: Loris lydekkerianus; assembly: GCA_963574355.1. Classification (NCBI taxonomy): domain Eukaryota; kingdom Metazoa; phylum Chordata; class Mammalia; order Primates; family Lorisidae; genus Loris; species Loris lydekkerianus. Next base: position 555 of record CAUYPK010099219.1, read on the forward strand.
GAAACTGGACCCCCATCTTGCACCATTAACAAAAATTGATTCCCACTGGATAAAAGATTTAAACTTAAGACATGAAACTATAAAAATACTAGAAGAGAGTGCAGGGAAAGCACTTGAAGAAATTGGTCTGGGAGAGTATTTTATGAGGAGGAACCCCCCCCCCCCCGAACAATTGAAGCAACACCAAAAATACACTACTGGGATCTGATCAAACCGAAAAGCTTTTGGACAGCCAAGAGCACAGTAAGTAAAGGAAACAGATAACCTTCAGAATGGGAGAAGATTTTTGCAGATTATGCTTCTGACAAATGTCTGATACTAGCATCTACAGAGAACTCAACTAATCAATAAGAAACGAATAAATAAGCCCATTTCTATGTGGGCAAGAGACGTGAACAGAAACTTCTCTGATGAAGACAAGCGCATGGCCTACAAGCACATGAAAAAATGCTCATCATCCTTAATGCATCAGAGAAATGCAAATCAAAACCACTTTGAGATATCATCTAAATCCAGTAAGATTAACCCACATCACATAATCCCCAAGCTACAGATGTTGGAGTGGATGCAGAGAAAAGGGAATGCTTCTACACTGCTGGTGGGAATGCAAGCTAATGCGATCTTTTTGGAAAGAAGTTTGGAGAACTCTCAAGGAACTAAAAGTAGACCCATTCAATGCTGCAATTCCTCTACTAGGTATTTGTACAGGTGCTGTATGACACTTGCACATCTCGGGAGCAGGGCCCGTGCTGTATTGAAGCGCACTTATACAAATGAGTGACAATACAAAGTCTGAGTATGAAAATAAAATTTTTCTCTGAAAACACATTTTTGGCACAGATTAAAAAAAAGTTTGTCAGGGGAATTTGAATTTTAAGTCAGCATTATATATATATTTATATATACACAAATCCTAAATTCTGCATATCCCATCAAGAAAGAAAATCCTTCTGTTTGCTCTTTTTCGATTACAGTGCGCTATGACCTCACAACTGCACTCCAGCCCTGGTAACAGCATGAGACTCTGTCTCTAGAAAAGAAAAAAAAAGCTGTTTTAACTAATAAGTTTGGTAAGTCTATAGGATAAAAGGTCAAAATACAAAAGTCCTGTATACTAGCAATGAACAATTGGAATTTGACAATTTCTAAAGATCTATTTACAATAGCAAAAAAAAAAAAAAAAAAAAAAAACCTAGTACAAATCTATCAAAGTATATGCAAGATCTAAGTATACGTTGAAAACTACAAAATACAGATAAAAGAAATCAGGATTTACATAAAACATGCTATTTCCATGAATTGAATGACTCAATATTGTTATGATGCCAATTCTCCCAAATCTCAGCAATCATTTTTATGAAAAGGCAAGGGAACCAGAATAGCCAAAAACAATTCTGAAAAATAACAAAATTGTAAGATTTATACTGTGAGATGTCAACTTTCTATAAAGTTAGAGTAATCCAGTGTATCTGCAAAAGAATAGACACAGAAACCATTCAAAGAAGAAAAGTTTCAGTCAATTGAAATTTTTTTCACACAAAACCCTGAAATGAATGTTACATTAGAAATGACTTTGTCCGTAATTGTCAAAAATTGGAAACCACCAGCTACCTTTCAACAAGCAGATGGATTAGCCTACTAACAGGATGTTTTATAAAGCTTCAAAATCTCTCTCTGTAACATTCATTGATTACTGTGGTGGTGTTGAATGTACACCGGCAGTCTGAAACTGGACTCTGGGGGTGCTGGGTAAAGGCATAGGCTTCGGACAGGAGTGAAGGGTATGTTTTTCTGTGAAAAGGAATTTAGGGGTTTATCCTCTTAAAAGCATTGGTTTTCCGTAAGAACTTAAGAAATGTAGGCTGGGCATAGTGGCTCATGCCTGTAATCCTAGCACTCTGGGAGGCCGAGGTGGGTGGATTGGTTGAGCTCACATGTTCGAGACCAGCCTGAGCAAGAGTGAGACCCTGTCTCTACTAAAAAAAAAAAAGAAAAGAAAGAAAAAGAAAAACTGAGACAAGTGGATTGCTTTAGTCTTTGTTGGAGGTTGCTGTGAGCTATGATGCCATAGCACTCTACCCAGGGCTAGAGCTTGAGACTCTGGCAAAAAAAAAATTAAGAAATTGGGGGGTGTCCGTAGCTCAGTCAGTAGAGCGCCAGCCACATACACCGAGGCTGGCTGTTCAACCCCGCCCAGGCCAGCTAAAATAACAATGACAACTGCAACAACAACAAAAAATAGTACAGTGTTGTGGCGGGCCCCTGTAGTCCTAGCTACTTGGGAGGAGGAGGCAAGAGAATCACTTAAGCCCAAGAGTTGGAGGTTGCTGTGAGCTGTGATGTTACAGAACTCTACCCAGGGCCACAGCTTGACAATCTGTCTCAAAAAAAAAAAAAAAAGAAATTTAGAATTTTAAGTTTTAAAACTTCGAAATTGTCTTTTAGTTGTTTATAGCTCGAATCTTTTTGAAATTTATTGAAACTTTAGGGCCATGGATATGCCCTAACTTTGTTCCAGGGCCTATCTCCTTGTTCTAAGTAGGTTACTGAATAATCCCTTTCCACTGCTTTAAAAACTGGCTGTAAATCATACCTATATTCATTCTCACTTTCTCTTTATCCTGGAGTTGCACTTTTACTGCACTAAATTATGGAAGCCCAATATTTAAATTTTTAAATATTTTAACAATAGTATGTATTCTAAATATATAGTTTTTTCCCCATGCATTATCAGTTCTTTTCTGATCCTTACTGTACGTATTCAGATAAAAGTTGGTGGCTCGGTGCCTGTGGCTCAAACGACTAAGGTGCCAGACACATACCTGAGCTGGCAGGTTCAAAACTAGCCTGGGCCCACCAAAAAACAATGATGCTGCAACCAAAAAATTGCCGGGTGTTTTGGCGGGAGCCTGTAGTCCCAGCTACTTGGGAGGCAGAGGCAGGAGAATCGCTTGAGCCCAGGAGTTGGAGGTTGCTGTGAGCTGTGATGCCATGGCAGACTACCCAGGGCAACAGCTCGAGGCTCTGTCTCAAAAAAAAAAAAAAAAAATTGGTTTAGTTCCATATATTTAAATGTCAAAAAGGTAAACACAAACTTGAAATTACAATATTTTCTATAAAATTATAAAGTATTAACACTCAACTTCTATAGGTTTCAAAATTCTTTACTTTTGTCATATTTGCCATTTCTAATTCTTATTCTTAAAAGGAATTTACAAATATATAACTCAATCCTAAATACTCTAATATGCATCTCTTAAAAACAAAGTAAAATTACCTACACAATCCCAGTGTTACTTAGAAGTACTTTAACCATTTCTTTTCTTTTCTTTTTCTTTTTTTTTTTTTGGAGACAGATTCTCACCATGTCCCCCTGCCGAGGCCTCACATCTCATAACAACCTCGAACTCTTGGGCTTAAGTGATTCTCTTGCTTCAGCCTCCCAAGTAGCTGGGACTACAGGCGTCTGCCACAATACTCGCTATTTTCTGTTGCAATTGTTTAGCTGGCTCAGGTTGGGTTTGAACCCTCCAGCCTTGGTGTATGTGGCTGATGCCATAACCACTGCACAATGGGCAGGGAGCCTACTTTTTCTACCATTTCTGATGTCCAGTCCATATACAAATTTTCCCAATTTTTCCCCAGTGTTTTTGTAGCTCTTGTTTTCTGAAACTAGGATCTGATCCAAGCTCACACATTGCATGTGCTGGTATGTCATAGTGCAGTGCTCTGACAAACCCTGGGCCCTGGGTTTCAGGCCAGTCAGTAACATGTTGTGACTCCCTAAATCTTCCAAATCTCTCCCGACTTTCTCTTTCTCTCACATACACATACACGGAAACACAGCATTTGCTATCTCATGAAGCTGGAGTCCTGACAGACCTGCGCTTCGGTTTTCAGGGCAGTATATCATTCCCTAATCTTCCAAGCCAAGCTCCAGTGTACCCGCTTATACTCTCCCCAATCCCGCCAAAACGCGGCCCGCGGGCGCGGTGTTTTATGGGAAATGTAGTCATGAACGTTGTGTCTTCTCGCGCTGCTTTCTGGGAAGGAATAGTGTGAGCTTTGCGCGTGTGCGGTCTGCCACATTTTCCTCCTTCTGCCTGTGCCTTCTTTGTGGGTGCGGAGAGTTCGTACTTTGGTGAGGGCTGTGGGAAGTGGACTTCTGCACGGCTTGCGGACCAGCATAGAGGTACGTGCTTGTGTGTAGGCGGCGGGAACTGGACATCCCGGGAACTCCGCCAAGATAGACGCCGCCAGCCTAATTGCGGGTGTCCGGGCTAGTCCAGCCCCTCGGACGCAGAAAGGCTGGGTTCACAGGGGCGAAATTGGGGCTGAGTTCTTGTCAAAAGATGAAGGATGTGGGCCCAAGAACTAGACTGCAGGCAGACTTCAGGCCGTCCCATCCCAGCAGCAAGACGGGAAGGCACGTTTGTGATCCTGGCCGCGGTCCTGCCACAAACCGCCCGCGACCGGTGGATTTGTGGTGAGAGCCCGAGTTTCGGAGGTAGATGGACGCGGTAAATTTTGGCTCTGTCATTGGACATCTGAAAATGAGGTTAGTAAAAACTACGCATTACCATTAGGAGAATAAGTCACCACCTATAACGTATTAAGCCATAAAGCTAGTTAATAAGGAACGTGTAAAAAAAAAATGTTAGCTGTGTCCTATGTGGAGAACACTTTGTTCTTTTAATTCTCATAGCCACCCTATTTGAAGATACAGTTGTATCATTGAAAAAGAAGAATGAGGGAGGCCTAGGCGAGAAGATCACTTGAGGTAAGGAGTTGGAAACCTGAGCAAGAACTAGACCCGTCTTTACTGAAAATAGACAAATTAGCCAGGCAGCAGTGTTTGGCGCCTGTAGTTGCATCTGTCTGGGCGGCTGAGACGTGAAGTTCTCTTGAGCCCACGAGTTTGAAGTTGCAGTGAGCTATGGTGATGCTACTGCCTTCTCAAAGACGAAGAATGGAGGGGTAAAATGATAAAGAACCAAGGTCACAAAGGGCAAGGGAACTAGGCTGTACATACCAACAGACTTTTTGCTACCCGGATGAGGGTGTTTGTAACATCTTGCCTGTCTAACTCAGCATTGCAGCCTTCACAACACTAGCTGAGTGACTTGATCCCATGTCCCTAGAACTGTGATTGTGAAATCAAGTGTGGACAGACTCTTACTATGTGGCAAGTATGTTCTGGGATATCTGGCATAACTCCAGAGCCTTTGGGTCAGACTGAGGCTTCTGCCATTTCTTGCACTGTCCAGGCTGTCTTTATCTTCAGAAGGCAGAGTCTGATATTCTAGGGCAGTGCTGTCCAATAGAAAGATCATATGAGCCTCATGTGTAATTTTAAATGATAGAGCCAAAATTTACCGTGTCCATGCAATAGCTACATGCAAATCTAAAAAGAAATGTGAAGTTAATTTTAAAAACGTAATGTTTTTCTCAATATATCCAACAATGTCATTTCAACGTGTGGCACTAGCCACATTTCAAGGGCTTGGTAGTCATGTGATTAATGGCTACAGTAATGGATAGCACAAGTCTAATGAATTCCAAGAGAATCAGGTTCATGCCTTATGTCAGTGCTTCTCAACTAGGGTGATTTTCCTTCTTAGGAAACTTTGTAATGTCTGGAGACATTTTAGACTGTCATAGCTGAGGGGGAAAGTGTCTGGTGAACTGTTTAGAAATACTTCTACATCCTATGTACCCTGTACATCCTATGGTGTACAGGTTGGCTTCCTGTGACAAAGAATTATCCAAACCAAAATCTTAGTAGTGCTGAGATGGAGAACACTACTTTTCATGAAGATTTCAAGTAAATGAATTTCTTACCCAGGCCTAAGTCCCAAGTCCCAGCTTCTGTGGTGCAAAGCAGCACTTTGTGTGGTGGGAAGGAGGGAGCCCAGGGATAGGAGTCCCAGCTGGAAGAATAGGTCTTTGACAGGGAACAGATGGAGGAGAGCTCAGAAAGGGGCAGGTCCAGATTTCCTGCACCAGAAGCAGTTCTTTTCTTTTTCCAACCAACAAGTGAAACCAGGCAGAAACAGTTCTTAATCCCCTGACCCAGAGACCCAAATGTGGTGATGTTGCCACATCCACAAACATCCCAGACTGTGTGACAGTGAACTGTGTGGACTGACATGCAAAGATAGTGAGCTGGGGTTGAGAGGGATGGGTGACTGTCAGACTGTATAGGAAGAGCCATGTTGCTGGAGGGCTTTTTTTTTCATGGTGTCTGAGGAAGGTATAACCAGCCAGCACTGAGGAAATTATGTCTTTAATCCTCCTCATAGAGCCCCTTTTCTTCAACCTTTCCTCACTCTTTCTGGATTCTGAGTTGCTCTCACACTATATCACAATTTATCCATCACATGGAGCATCTAGAGATATACTAAGGTTTCCTCTATCCTGAGCATCACATGATCACAGAATGATCTTTCTCTTTTAAAACCTTAACAGAGTATTGAGTCTGAGATGAATGTTTGTTCATGATGACCCAGGACAGAGCTTGGAGCAAAGCACAATGCTGATGACAATGTCACAGGTTAATCAGCAGAAGTGTCTTGTTAAAAGTCTTTTTGAGAAACTGTAACAAGTTAGAACAGAAAGATTTTAAAGTAGCCTGTCTTTAAGCATCTTTCTTTTTTTCCCAGTGTTCTATTGATTTTCTGTTGGTATAAACAGCAATACAATATAAATATTCTGTTTTAATTTTTATTTACAATGACCTGATGATAAAGAGCGAGGTTATATCACATTAGAGATGCACATATTCAGGAAGTGCTATCCCTATGTGGTGCTTCCTGCCCATTCTCAGGGGTCAAAGCAACATTTTTCCAAAGGGAGGACTTTTGCCTAGCTGGTAAGATGAGATTTTGATGCCAGTTTATACAGAGCCTAACCAGAACACTCATGTCTCGTTCTTTACCCCAGCTTATCCTTTACAGTTGTCCACACTCTTCCAAGAACAGCAGAAAATGAACCTGTCTCAGGTGAGTTATTCATTAACTCTTTATAATTGATTTTATCGTTATTTAAGGGTCCATACGTTAATATGGAAAAGTAGAAATATTAATAGAAATTGATAATCATTCAGGGAAGATGCAGAAAAGTAGGTGAATAAATCATACAGCAGAGTTGGTATATGGAGAGATGTACAGTCCTCTGATGTTACAGATTTTCTTAAGTGTGGGTCAGTTTTCATTCTTTCTGATAGCCATTGTAGAGAGACACATAAGATTTGTTTAAAGATTTGTATTGATGAGGAGATAAGTTCAAACTGATTCCTCATGAAAGTTAAAGTCATCGAAGTCGAGAAAAATGTCTGTTGTTTTTATGTAGGTGACAGTGCAAATCTTTGCAGTAACTGTAGTGAAGTAAATGGAATATGTTGCTTCTACTGTTTCCTCAGTGGAAGTAGAGGGCATAGTGACAGAGTGGTGCTTTTATTACCACAGTGTTTCAGGTAACTGTCAGTGTGTCAAAGAAAGGACAGATTGATGGTATAGGCTCAATTGTTCAAAAGTAGAAAGTTAAACAGGTTTGTATCAGTCCTAAACAGTGTGTGGAGTTTTGTTGCTAAGGAAGGTTATTACATTTTTAGAGCAGACTAAAGAAGGCATGCAGTGTCCAGTAAGGTCCAGTAAGAATCTTTGTCCATTACCATTTGGACTTTTTCTCATAGAATAAAAGAGATAGGGATGAAGATAGATGTTATGATCAGATTAGGAGTGCTGGTTGGCTAGGGCTGCCCTAATATAAGTATTACGTACATACTGGTGGCTTAAGTAGAAATTTATTTTCTTAGTATTGTAGAAGTTGTAAGTCTGAGATGAAGATACCAGCAGGTTTGATTCCTTGTCAGAGCTGTTAGGGAAGTATCTATTCCAGGTCTCCTTCCTTGGTTTGTGGATGTCCATCTTTCCTTTATACATGTTTATGTCTAAATTTTCTTGTCATATAAGGCAGTGTTTTTCATTCTTTTTATCCCACACTTGAACCTATAGTTAAACTTCTGTGGCACACTTATATTATGTTGATCAAATAAAAGAGTAAGAAAATAATATACTTGCTATGTTTTGATCTTCTTCCAAAAATAATTTAATGATGTTTAAAAATTTTTGTGGCACACTGGTTGATTTTCTACACATAATGTAAGAATGTAAGGAATTGAGAAATTTTGAAAATATAGAAAGATAAAAATCATGTAAGAAGTATGTTCTTATCTTCCCAAATTTTCAACTATATAGATTTGGTTAAATTTTTCTCTTGCATGCACTTTTATTTAGTTCTTTAACTGAGGCACAGTTTCAGTACCAGTAAAGTGTACTCTTAAGTGTGTGACTGTATGGATTTTTACATGTGTATATTTGTGTAACTAATTTAGCACCAAGATTAAGTAAGATAGAGAACATTTTCATCACCCTTGAAATTGCCTTCCTGCCAATTCCCTGTTAATAACCACTGGACCCCTGTACGTAGGCAACTACCATGCTGACCTCACATGTCAGAAAACAAGAGTAAGTTTGTTTTCCACATCATATAAATAGAATCATACAGTGTGTGTTCTTTTTTCATGAGGAGGTTAAATCTGCCCTTTTTTCTCTATACATAATATTTTTTAGATTCCTCAGTTTTGGTATGTATCTTATTATTGACCTTTTATCAGTGATAAAAGATGTCATCTAATACTTTTTAGATTCCTCAGTTTAGCTATGTATCTTATCTTATTATTTCCATTATATCACTGCAATATACAAATACCTTTTGATACAAATACCTCTTTCATAAAGGTCAAAATCAGTTTTTCTTTAATGGTTGTTGTTTTTTTTTTTGCGGTTTTTGGCTGGGGCTGGGTTTGAACCTGCCACCTCCGATATATGGGGCCAGCGCCCTACTCCTTTGAGCCACAGGCACTGCCCTTAATTGTAGTTTTCTTATGTGTCATGTTTGAAAGGTATTTCCTTATTCCTAGGTCATAAGGGTATTCTCTTATATTGTTACTACATAGTTGATTATTTTAGCTTCGATGTACATGGAATTAGCTTTTGTGCTTGATGTGAGTGTCAAGGTGCACATTTGCATATCCATGCCATTTGTTGAAAAACTCATCCTCTGTCTCTCTTGTCGATCAAGTGAATTGTATGTAAGTGTGGCAAAACCTAGACTGTATTTTCTTCCAGTTATTTTATCTTTATGCTAGTAGTTCATTGTCGTAATGACTATTGCTTTCAAGTATGTCTTGAAATAACATGTATGATAGTATAGGCCCCCAAATTGTGCTTCTTCCAGAATTTTTTTGTGTTTTATAGAAGTTTTTATCAGTTTCTACAAAAAATTCAGCTGGGAAGGTTTTCAGAGTAGAGGTGAAGTTTTTGACATCTTTCATTGGATTTATTACTAGGAATTTGATCTATTTTGATACTAGTGCAAAGAATAATTTTATTTTAATGTCATTTTCCATTGTGTTTTTAATTACTAAAAGGCAGTAGATTTTTTTAGTATTGATGTTATATTTAGGCATTTTTCCAAATTCATTTATTCTAATAGCTTGTTTCTAGATTCTTTGGGTTTCATATGTGCTCAGTAATATATTTTGCAATAAATACAATTTACTTCATTTGTAATCTTTATATATTCTTTTTAGTCCTATTACTATGACTTATGGTAAAAATTGAATACGTTTAGTAATATTAGAAATCTTTGTCTTATATCTTACTTGAGGGGTAAAGTACTCAATATTTTACCATTCATTTGTAACTGTAAGTTTTTTGTACATGCCCTTTTATTAAAATAAGGAAGTGCCCTTTCTGCTTTTAGTTTCTTTCTTTTCTTTTTTTTTTTTTTGAGACAGTCTCTCACTATGTTACCCTCGGTAGCGTGCCATGGCATCACAGCTCGTAGCAATTTCAAACTCTTGGACTTAAGCAATTCTCTTGTCTCAGCTTCCCAAGTAGCTGGGACTACAGGCGCCTGCCACAATGCCTGGCTATTTTTTGTTACGGTTGTCATTGTTGTTTAGTTGGGCTGGGCTGAGTTCAAACCCACCAGCCTCTGTGTATGTGGCTGGCACTTTAACTACTTTTAACTATTGTGTTACGGTAGCCGAGCCAAAAAGCATATAATTTTATTACTTTATTCTGTGAGAAGGTTGAATTATATTGTTAGATTTATCAAGTTTTAACCAAACTTGGATTTCTGGGATAATTTCCACCTGCTTATATAATGTTAACCTGTTATCCTGTTAATATATCTGTGGATTCAATTTGTTAATATTTTGATCAGTTTTTTTTTTTTTCCCAGACAAAATTATACTATGTTGCCCAGTAGGTGCCGTGATGTCACAGCTCACAGCAACCTCCAAGTCTTGGGCTTAAGTGATTCTCTTGTCTCAGCCTCCCAAGTAGCTGGAACTACAAGTGCCCGCCATAATGCCCGTCTTATTTTTGGTTGTAGTTGTCATTGTTGTTTTGGCAGGCCCGGCCTAGGTTCAAACCCGCCAGCTCCGGTGCATGTGGCTGGCGCCCTAGCTGCTGAGCTACAGGCACCTAGCTTGATTAGTATTTTATGTCTACACTAACGGATACACATAGGCCTTCACTTTTCCTGTCATGTCCTGTCTTGCAGATTTTGGCAGCAATGTTACACTTTCATAAAATGAGTTGAGAAACAATTACTCATTTTCTATTCTTTGAAAGAGTTTGATTGCTATTATTTCTTGCTTAAATATTTGACCAAATATACCTGTCAGGCGGTCTTTTCTAGAGTTTCCAGTGATTTTCGACCAGTGTGCCCTGGCACATTTGTGTGCCTTGAGAAGATCTTAAAGATCATTAATTATTTTCAAAAGAAGTTCAAAGCACGGAAAGTATATTTCTTTTTTTACTTGTTGGTTTGGATGGACATAACTTAAATGTGCCGTAGAAGTTTAACTATAGGTTTAAGTCTGCTGTGAGATAAAAAGTTGAAAAACAGCAGTCTAGAAGAATCTACAGGAGACTCTTGGAGATTTTTATGGCCGGCTTTTATTTATAAATACAATTTCTTTAATAGAATATAGAAAATCCAATTAATATGAATTCTTCTAGTGTCCTTTTTTTTGCTAACAGCTTTATGGAGATATAATTCACATACCACATTTCACACAGTTAAAGTGTATAGCCAGTGGTTTTTAGTATATTCATAGGGTTGTACAGTCATTACCACTGTCAATTTTAGAACATTTTCATCATTTCAAAAATAAATTCTGTGTCATTACATATCACGTCCCCTATCCTGACATTCCGAATTCCAGCCCTAAACAATCAATAATCTACATTCTATCTCTATATATGTGTCTGTTCTTAAGTATTCCTGATAGATGAAATTAGATGATATGTGGTCTTTCTTTCACATAGTATATTGTTTTTCAGTGTTCATCCATGTTGTAGTATGTGTCAGTACATTATTTCTTTAGATGGCTGAGTAATATTGCATTTTATGGATGTACCACATTTTGTTTATCAGTTCATCAATTCATAAACATTTAGTCAGTGGTTCTTAATCTTTTTTAATGCCACAACCCTTTAATGTAGTTCCTCATGTTGTTGTGACCCCCAACAATAAAATTATTTTTGTTACTACTTCATAACTGTAATTTTGCTACTGTTATGAATCGTAATGCAAATATTTGATATGCAGGATATATTTTCATTGTTACAAAAGGCTTGCGACCCATAGGTTGAGAACTGCTGATTTAGATTGTTTCTATGTTTTTGCTATTACCAGTAGTGTTTCTAGCTATATTTCTGTGCAAGTTTTTGCATGGACACGTGTTTTCCTTTAGGAATAAATCTCAAACAGGAACTTCTGAGTCATAAAGTATCTCTACATTTATCTTTTTCAGTAATTGCCAAACGGTTTTCCTCAGTGAATGTACCATATTATACTCCCAGCAGCAGCATTTTAGGGTTCTACTTTTGCTACGTCATCACCAATTGTTACTTCCTTTTTAAAAATTATGGACATATTAGTGGGTGGGAAGAGGTACATCATTTGGGGTTGATTTGTATTTCTCTGATGAATAATTATACTCAGCATCTTTTCCTGGGCTTATTGGCTATTTATTATTTTTGGAGAAATGTCTATCCAAGTCCTTTGCCCATTTTTTAATTTGGTTGCCTTTCTGTTGTTCACTTGTAAGAATTCTTTGTGTATTGTGACTTGCCCTTTATTAAATATATAATTTGTGAATATTTCTTTCCATTCTGTGAGATACTCTTTTCACTAGCTTAGTAGTATCCTCTGCTGCAGAAAACTTTGTCTCTTTGGTTTCTTGTGTTTTTGGTGTCTAATCCAGGAATAGATTGCCAAACATGTGGTCATGAAGCTATATTCCTTATCTCTTCTAGGAGTTACATAGTTTATACTCTTTATTTAGGTTTTTGATCCACTTTAATGTAATTTTTAAATATGGTATGAAGTAGAAGTCCAATTTTATTCTTTTCACACAGCCATTCAATTATCCCAGCATTGTTTTTTGGAAAAACTATTAATTTCCTGACAAATAGTTGATGTATGAATTTCTTTCTGGACTCTCAGTTATTCCACTGATCTATATGTTTGTGTTTATGCCTGTACCACAGTGTCTTGATTCCTGTTGCATTATAGTAGGTTTTGAAATAAGGAAGTGTGATCCTTCTGAATTGCTCTTTTTTTATTAGAATGGTTTAATTATTCTGGGTCCAGTGAAATTTCATATAAATTGTACAGTGAAGAGTACTGTAAAAGGTCATTGCGATTTTTATACAAATGTCATTGAATCTATGGATGATTTTTATGATTATTGCCCTCTTAACAATATTAAATCTTCCAATCCACGAAGGTACAGCGTCTTTCCACTTATTTAAGTCTTCTTTAATTTCTTTTAGTAATGTTTTCTAGTGATCATGTATATAAGTCAAGCACCTTGGTTAAATTTATTCCTATGTATTTTTAAATTTTTTACTCTATTGTAAATGGAATTGTTTTATTAATTTTCCCTTGTTCATTGCTAATGTATAGAGATACAAATGATTTTTACATGTTCGTCTTGTATCCTAAAACTGCTGAATTCATTTATTAGCTCTTACTAATTGTTTCTGGATTCTTTAGTATTTTTTTTTTTTTTTTTTTAAAGTGTGTCTCACTCTATTGCCCAGGCTAGAGTGCCATTGGGTCTGCCTAGCTCACAGCAACCTTGAACTCTTGGATTCAGCCTCCTGAGTAGCTATAGGTACCAAACATATCACTTAACTTTTCTATTTTTAGTAGAGATGGGGTCTCTGTTAGGCTCAAGATTATCTCAAACTTCTGAGCTTAAAGAATCCTCCTGCCTCAGCCTCCCACTTTAGTATTTTCTATACATTAAATCATGTGGTCTGTGAATAGAGATTTTTTTCCTTGCCAGTTTAGATGTCTTTTATTTTTTCCCCCCATTCTTTTGCCTATTTGTTCTGGCTAGAACTTCCAGTGCAAGGAATAGAAATGATGAAAGCAGGCATCCTTGTCTTGTTCCTAAAGCCTACCTGTCTTTTAGCCTAGTATATGATGTTAGCTGGGCTTTTTCAGAACTATATATTGTGTTGAGGAAGTGCCTTTCTACTTCTACTATATCGCGTGTTTGTTTTTATCATGAGAGGGTGTTGGGTTTGTCAAATATTTTTCTATAACACTGTGATTGATATTCACTGTATACCTTAAGGAACTAAATAGAGTAGGGACATTGCTACTGACTTTACAGGAAAAAAAAATGACATAAAGAAATACAACTAACAACTGTACATCAAAAATATCAGTCACATTGATTTAGAAAAATTATCAGTGTGATCAATATTTTTCTATATCAAAGTGATTTATTTCTTTCTGTTAATGTGATGCTTGACATTGATTTTCTTATGGTAAGCCACCTTGCATTCCTGGAATAAATTGTACTTGGTCATGTGTTTAGTCCTTTTTATTTCTGAGAGACTTGGTTTGTTAATATTTTTTTGTCTACTGTTTTTCATATTAATAGAATCACATCAACTATATTTTGGTTATTGATTACGTGGTATGTTTTTCCATCATTTACTTTCAACATCAGATTTCTGTATATAAAATGTATGTGTGTTTTTTTTTTTTTTTATAAAATATGTTTTCTTTGTTGTTTTTATGGTGTCAGTTTTTCTTTCAATTAGATTGAAAGAGATTGGTAAATTTTTGGTGTACAGACTAAGGTGGAAAATATTTTTGCTGTACAGACTAAGGTGGAAAATATTTTTAGTCTTGACAGAAGGACCCTGATGGAACTTATCAGTGCTATTTCAGCTGAAAAGCAGCAGTTGACAATGCAAAATGATTGAGTATGGTTGTATTCCAATAAAATGTTATTTTTCAAACCTGGCAAGCCACATTTGGCTCACGGGCTATAATTTGCTGATCTCCATCCTAGTATGCCCAGATACTCTGTGAGGGTGTTGAATAATAATTCCAGGAACTTTATTTACATTTTTTGTCTGCAAAAATAAGAATTAAAAATTTTTTACTCATGTATCTATTGAAAGTACATTTGTATAACTCATCAATATATACTGATTGTGTTATAGCATTTTTACTGAGTACCTTCAAAGAATAAAATAGATGCAAAATAGGCAACTTTTATATTCATTTGTCTGTTTTAAGTTTTTTACAGTAAAAATTATAAAAATAATTTTTTTTTTTTTTTTTTTGTGGAGACAGAGTCTCAGGCTATCTCCTGGGGTAGAGGGTGTCTCCTGGGGTAGAGTGCTATGGCATCACAGCTCACAGCAACCTCAAACTCTCTTGGGCTCAAGCAATTCTCTTGCCTCAGCTTGCCAAGTAGCTGGGACTACAGGTACCTGCCAGCTGGTTTTTAGTTTAGTTGTCGTTGTTGTTTGACAGGCCCTGTCTGCATTTGAACCCCCCAGGTCCGGTGTAGGTGGCTGGCACCGGAGCTGCTGAGCTACATGCTCCGAGCCTATAAAAATAATTTCCCATGGATAAATAATCTGCGTCACCCAATTCTGAACTGTTCAGATTGAACAGAAATGTACTGTTACAGGCATCAGTGTCATTCAAGGATGTGAATGTGGAATTCAGCCAGGATGAATGGCAACAAATGGGGCCTGCCCAGAGGAATCTCTACAGAGATGTGATGCTGGAGAACTACAGCAACCTAGTCTCAGTGGGTGAGCATATGAGTATAACCTATCTTTGTAACTCCATATGGAAGGCATTTCCTTGGTAAGCATGAACATGAACACTTTACTTAACATTTAATGTTGTTTAGGCTTTTTATTCAAGTCCCAAGTAACAAAATTCTTTTAAGGACTAAGAAGAAAAAGTATTATCAGATGAGATCAGGCATGTTCAGGGACTTACTATTAAAAATAAAGGGATGGGCGGCGCCTGTGGCTCAATGGGGTAGGGTACCAGCCCCATATGCTGGAGGTTCAAACCCAGCTCTGGCTAAAAACTGAAAAATAAATAAATAAATAAATAAATAAATAAATGGATGGCATGGCATCTGTAGCTCTGGGGCTAGGGCACCAGCCACATACACTAGAGCTGGTGGGTTCAAATCCAGCCCGGTCCTACCAAACAACAGTGACAACTACAACCAAAAAATAGGTGGGCGTTGTGGCGGGTGTCTGTAGTCCCAGCTACTTGGGAGGCTGAGACAAGAGAATCGCTTAAGCCCAAGAGTTTGAGGTTGCTGTGAGCTATGATGCCACGGCACTCTACCCAGGGTGACAGCTTGAGACTGTCAGAAAACAAACAAAAGAAAGGTATTGTCATCTGTAAGTGATAGATTGAAATGAGCACCTTCTGGATGCTGTTCCTAAAGCTGTATCTTCTTTCTGGTTTAGAGATCATAAAACTCATATATCTGGCCTTCGGCCTCAATTGTTTCTGATTTACAGGATATTGCATTTCTAAACCCAAAGTGATCTTCAGGTTGGAGCAAGGAGAAGCACCTTGGTCCTCAGAAGAGGAATTCTCAAACCAGACTCACCCAGGTGAGTTTCTTATCATACAGAGTCCTATGAGGGTAGACTTTAAAAGGTCACTTGTGAGGTGAGCACCTTTATATTACAAGACTTTGGTTAGTAAGCCCAAAGACACAAAAAACACCATTCAAAAGAAAATGATTAATGAATTTGAGTTTGTTAAAAGTGAGCACTTTGTTCATAAGAGATACCATTAAAAGAGTGGAAAAGATAAGCCATAGAGTATCACAATATATAGATCTGCAAGTAACCTAGAAAGAATGAGCTTTCTGAAAAAGTAAAGACCTTGTGTAAATCAACTGGGAAAAGGTGGGGAACCCAAATGAAAACTCTTAAAAGACTTTGAGCAAGAACTTTCAAAATGGCCATTAAATCTTTGAAAATGTGTTCAATCTCATTAGCTTTCCTGGCATCCATAATGAAATAGGAAGTGAAGTATGACATGGAATGAGAGATCTGGTATGAAGTAACATTAACAAATCTAGCAGTCCTGGTGAGGATGTGGAATATTAGAGACACCCACTAACTGGTAAAACCCTTGTGATGTCAGGATTTCAATTTTCAACCAGTTTTTCAATCTGGGTAATTTTTTCTGTACTTATAACCAAGCAATTCCCTTTCTAACCACATTCTGTAGAATGCATAAAAGAATATTAATGGTGATATTTTTTATACTTGTGAAATATTGGCCTCAGGAACTATAGAATAGAGAAATCATTGTATTCTTTAGGGAGACTTATACAGCTGCACAAAATCTTGTATAGCAGTTACAAACCCAATTTTAAGCAAAAGAAAGCAAAAGATAATGCACACATGGTTACATTTATGTAAAGGTGAGAAATAGGCAAAACTCAACTCCATTTTTTAGGAATTGATGTATTGGTGGGCAAATATATAAAGAAAGTCAAGGAAATCATTACATAAATATAGTAAAACATTCATAGTTCACCACCTTTCTCCATTGACGCCCTCAAGTTGACCTAATTGACATAGACGGGACATGTACTACATGTACATAGCAATACAGTAGGCCTAGTTCCTTATGTTAACCGGTCTCGTAGTCAGCCTACGGAGGTTCTACTGTATTAGGAGAGTGGTGAAAACTAAGCATGAAGAAATTGTAATCAGGCAAGGATAAATAGGGATTTTTGCAGAGCTATTTATGTTCTGCTTCACAACATAGTTTCTGATTCCATGGAGTGTTCAGTCAGTACAGAACACAGGTTAAGTTACATGTGAAAGTTTGATGTGGATATACAGGGTTTCATAGTTTAAAATGCTAAGAGGTAAGCTACAAGTAGCAGATAATTTGCAGTATAAACATGTCAAAAGAAGCTTGAGGATGAGCAGCAGTGGCATGAGACTGATTACTGATTCTATGCTTTGGACTTTTTCACCTTCCTTCTTACATCTTAGTTGTAAGACATGATGAAGTTTGTGAAAAATGTATCCAAAATGTAACCTATACTAGACAAACTGTCAAAATTGTGTCATTGGTTTACTTTTATTATGAATATTTAGGAAAGTCTGCAGGTACTTGCATATATAATAACACCCAATATCAGGCATGTGTGCCCCCCAGTGGGCCACCTGTTTGTTACAATCCTTCTGACTCCCCAGAGCAAAGTGAATTTGCTATGTGGTATACTGACATCCCTAGAAGGACAATAACTCAAGTTATAACAGAAGGAATACCTAAAGAAATTAAAAAAAAAAAAAATCATCAACAATAATTTTGCAATATATACAGACATATATCTTTTTATATTTTTAATAATAACCAGAAGTTTTCCATGGGGAGATACTATATATTTCTGAAGAATTATTTCTATGTATTTCGTATTTTGTGTTATGTTAACTTTAATTTTCTAATTGTTAATGGTATACAATAGATATTTGTATATTGAACTTAAAAAATAATAAATGATGGTGAATATTAACCAAATAAAAAATAAATAAAATATTAATCCTGTCAAAGATGGGGATTTAGAATACAGAAAGACTTCAGATATGTCTTAAATGTCATCTTTACAGTAAGGCCTACCATGATACCCCATTTAAAATTGTATTCTTCTTGTTAGATTGAAGTGTGGAAACTTAGGATGGGATGGTGAGGTTCCTTTATCATTTAGTTTTGATAGAATAAGTCAAAGGTATGACAGCCAGAATAGAGAAGTGAATCTAATTTATTTGTAAGAATCGATTTTCATCAGTTTTACGCTCATTTGTATTTCTGTGAATTACAACTGTAAGATAACTTAGCATTTGAAGTATAAAACTTCTTCATTTAATCATAAAAAGTTATTGCTACTGTAAATTTAAATAATTGATGAGGGATACAGGAGTTGCACACATTCTTAGTAAAGTATCACAAAAACAGAAATGCAAGTATCCAGTGTACTCAATGCTAATATGAAACCAATAGATAAACAATTACATGCTCACATGAGAGAAAAGCACAATTAAATTTAAATGGGGGGTGGAGAGGGAAAAGCAAGGAGAGAGGGTGATTGGTAAGCTCTGACCCTAAGGTTTACAGTATAAGGGTAGACAGCATACCCTTTGGGTCAAGGGCTCCACTACAAGTTGAACTTTACTTACAAAACACAAATAATGTAACCGAATTGTTCGTGCCCTCATATTAATCTAAAATAAAAAATTGATGAGGGGTATAAAATTGGAATAGTGTGGATAATTGAGTATTGTAACCATTATAATCTAGGTAGTCTTAGTACTTACATGGGGATATATTTCCTCTAATTAAACCCTTTCCTTGTGGGTCTATTCCAGGAATACTATTATATGTTAATGTTTCTTGTTACTGTAGTTAATTTTACAGTTTTTGTTATATTCATCCTCTTCTTTGACTTTCCTGCCCTCTGAAATAACCACATATATAAAACTATAATTTTTCTTTTCTTTCCTTTATCTACCCAGATAAGAGAATCACTGATCACATACCCAATGGCGATATGTATTAATTACCAGTTTCCTCTCCCTTTGCTCTATGTCAATTCAATATTCCTTTTTAAAAGAGGGAAGTTGCAGGCATATATATTCCCACACACATACATATGAATTATTTCATATGAAGAAATCAAAGATTCAAGTGCAACATAGGCTATGTTATTGTAAGCCACACCATTAAAAGATGTAATATTAGTAAGATGTGTTCAATTTTTCTTTAGTTTTAGAAGATTACGGAGATGATGACCTGATGAAGAGGAATAAGAAAATCAAAGACAGACACCTACAGCAAAGAATATTTGCCAAAAATAAAATACTGAGTAGAGAAGAAGTATGTAATGACACAACATCAACTGGGGATAAATCTTTAGAATATCATGGTAAGAAATCCTACCAAACATCAGCCCACAAAGTACACCAGAGAAGTCACTCAGAGGTAATAGCTGATAAATGTAAAGAAGTTGGGAAATCTTTGTGTAAGCAAGGACCTCTCATTCAACATCAGAAAACTCAGACAGGAGAGAAACTATTTGGATGTAATGAATGTGGAAAAACTTTTCGCTACAAGTCAAGACTCATATTACATCAGAGAATTCATAGTGGGGAGAAACCTTACCAGTGTAATGAATGTCAAAAGTCTTTTCCTCAAAAGTACCAACTAAATGAACATCAGAGAACTCACACAGGAGAGAAAACATGTAAATGCAATGAGTGTGGGAAATCATTCTCTCAGAAAGGATATCTTGTTCTACATAAGCGAATTCACACAGGAGAGAAACCATTTGAGTGTAATGAATGTGGAAAAGCTTTCTCCATGAAGGTAGCCCTCAATGTGCACAAGAGAATCCACAGAGGAGAGAAACCCTATAAATGTAATGAATGTGGGAAAACATTTGCCGATGGATCAACTCTCAAGGTACATCAGAGAATTCACACAGGAGAGAAAACATGTAAATGTAATGAGTGTGGGAAGTCCTTCTCTCAAAAAGGAAATCTTGTTCTACATGAGCGAATTCACACAGGAGAGAAACCATTTGAGTGTAATGAATGTGGAAAAGTTTTCTCCTTGAAGTTACACCTCAATGTGCACGAGAGAATCCACAGAGCAGAGAAACCCTATAAATGTAATGAATGTGGGAAAACGTTTGTCCAGAGATCAGCTCTCAAGGTACATCAGAGAATTCACACAGGAGAGAAACCATATGAATGTAGTGAATGTGGACGATCATTTGCCCAGACGTCCGCTCTCAGGGGACACCAGAGAATTCACAGTGGAGAGAAACCCTATGAATGTAGTGAATGTGGAAAAACTTTTCGGTCGTCAGGAACACTTAAAGAGCACCATAGAGTTCACACAGGGGAGAAGGCCTTTCAGTGTAATGAATGTGGAAAAGTTTTTGGCTACAAGTCAAACCTCACAGTACATCAGAGAATTCATAGTGGGGTGAAATCTTACCAATGTAATGAATGCGAAAAATCCTTTTCTCGAAAAGACCAGCTGATTCTACATAAGAGAAGCCACACCCAAGAGAAACCATTTAAATGTAATGAATGTGGGAAATCTTTTGCCCAAACATCAGGCCTCAGAGTGCATCAGAGAAGTCACACTGGGGAGAAACCATATAAATGTAATGAATGTGGGAAAAAATTTATCGCTAAGGGAAACCTTATGTGTCATCTGAGCATTCATACTGGAGAGAAACCCTTTCAGTGCAAAGAGTGTGGGAAAAATTTTGCCCACAAATCAAACCTTGCATTACATCAGAAAACTAGCCACACAGAAAGGAAACGATTTAAATGTAACGAATGTGGGAAATCTTTTACCCGAACATCAACCCTCAAAGTGCATCAGAGAAGTCACACTGGGGAAGAAACCACATAAATGTAATGAATGTGGGAAAAAATTTTTCACTAAGGCACAGCTTAGGGATTGTCAGAGAATTCATACCAGAGAGAAACCCTTTCAGTGCAATAAGTGTGGGAAATGTTTTGCCTAGAAATCAACCCTTGCATTACATCAGGAAAATCACAGTGTGAAGAAAACTTACCAGTGTGATGGTTGTGAAAAATCTTTCTCTCAAAAAGACTATCTCATGCTACATCAGAAAACCCACACACAAAAGAACCTGTTTAAATGTAATGAATGTGGGAGACAGTTTACCTGGAAGTCAACCCTTGTTGATCATCAGAGAATTCACAGTGGGGTGAAACCATTTAAATATAATTAATGTGGGAGACAATTTAACTGGAAATCTACCCTTAGTAATTAATCATCATAAAATTCATACAGGGTAGAAACCCTTTCAATGCAATAAGCATGGGAAAACTTTTGCCCAGAAATTAAGGTTTAGAGTACATCAGGAAATTCACAGTGGGGTCAAATCTTATGAATGAAATGAATATGGGAAATTATATAAGTCAGCTCTAGATGCATATTGGGGAGTTCAGGGAATGGAAAAACCGTATTGATGTAATGACTGGAAAATCCTCTTATGCAAATAGCACCTCATATGATATCAGAGATACTCATAAGAACAACCATTTGAAGGTAGTATAAGAAGACAGTCCCAGAAATGAACACTCAGCAGTACATTAGAGAATTCACATAGGCAAGAAACCTTATGAATGTGAATATAGGAAGGATTTTGTACAAAAGGTAACTCACAGAGTATGTAAAAGAGGATACCCACAGAAAGTAAGGTCTAAGAGAATAGACGTCTTCTGAAGGAGACCCCAAGAATACACTTGTAAGTTCCTGCCTGTGATGACTTAGCTCCTCAGAATTTGTAAAAACTTAACTTCCTGGGACCTGGAGGCTGAAGCTTGCTTTCTCTTCTGTGAAAGCCTGCAATTCTGTAAAAGGCAGAACCTGCTCCTCCAGCTTGATTCAACCTGGCCAATGAAAAAGGATAAAAAGGCAAAGACTGAGGCAGTTGGGGAGCGTGGCCATTTTGAATTCTTCTATGCCTTGCTCTCCTGGCTGAAATAAATTTGTAAAGTGCAATAATTTGGTTGTTTAGATTGTTTGGGATACTTAGTCTTTGTCACATTCCTTTTGTCAAGGAATAAGATTCTTGCCTTTTAAACCTTTTAATTATCAGTTTAGCCAAGTGAATAATTTACTTTATAGTAAACCACAATCCTGTTTTGTGAAAAGTGTTTTTTTGAGAGTATGAAAAATTAGAAAGGAAAGGAAAAAGGCATGTATGAAAGAATCTTGTGTGGTAAATTTTGTGCTGAAACAGAATGGTTATTTAAGAAAATGAGACCAAGGCAAACCAGAAAATTTAGAATGTTAATTGTGCAGGATTGAATAAGGTTCATAAAAGGAAATTGTGAAGGAATTTGCATGGGATCCAGTTGATTATGTATTGATTACCTTTAGAATCTTTTTGCTTGTAATCTTATTTGAACAAATGTTTTAAGCCTTTGATATTTGAGAAAACTTCCAAAATAAATAGTCTAAATTGAGTCTTTTTGAAATATTAAGACTACTGAAAGTCTGAGAAAGACATATTAGGCTTATTGATATGTTAAAAATGTATAGGAAATATTGTTGAATATGAAATGGTGATTAATTTTCTGTGGATTATGTTTATATGTATGTTCCAATGATATAAAATATTGGTCTGTCTTAGTATATGTTGTCTGTAATATTTTTTTCTTTTTTAAGGGACAAGAAAAGACTTTAATTAGGGGACGGAGAATACACTAGAATCAGAAAAGAACAGTGAGTGTGGGAGCAGAGGAGCCAGAGCACACAGGAAGAGGGCCTGGCCAGGAGGCTCTGGAGGAGGGCTGACCTCTCCACCCATAGCACAGGCACCACACTGACAGACAAGGCCTAACAGTGGCCTCTCTTAGCTGGGAGGGCACTAAATGACCACTGTAGCCAGAGGTTGCCTTGCTTTTGAGCTCCCACCTCTAGCCATGACTGGCGGTCATCAGTTCAGCCCTTGTCCACAACCAGTGCTTTGTGGCTATGTTCAGGCAAAACTCAGGAAGCTGGCAGAGGGTCCCCACAGGTAGACTGGGCTCAAGGAGGCTTGGGAATAAAAGGGTAAGGGAGAGGAGCTGGAGTCTGACCACCCCCCCCCACACACACATCTAGGGTGGCACGGGGGAGGTAAGGTAGTTGCCTTCTGGCTCCAGGCCCGCCCAGACCCACAACGACCAATAAGGTACAATCACTGGGACTAGTCAGAGCCACTGGAGGTGGAGATTGTTAAAAACAAAAAAACAAAAAAACAAAAAGGTTAAAGTCTCCTACAAGCACAGAGTTATGTTTCAAGACATTAAAAATTGTAATAATTTTATTTCATCTCAGAAAGTGTTTTTTGTAAGTGGCTAATTCCAAAGTTTGTCCTTGAAGGAAAGTAGAAAAGGCTGGCAAGTTCTCTGGAATTCAAATTTCCAATGACTTC
Organism: Loris lydekkerianus; assembly: GCA_963574355.1. NCBI lineage: Eukaryota > Metazoa > Chordata > Mammalia > Primates > Lorisidae > Loris > Loris lydekkerianus. The sequence goes on from CAUYPK010099219.1 coordinate 23,983, forward strand.
GTTGATTAAATACCATCGGACTACAAGCAAACTTCCAGGACTTTAATTAGACAGCTAACATGTCCATGAGTATTGCCAACCTACGTTCAAACAGAACAGAAATGTGTTAACATGGAACCGATCTGATTTGTTCCTGCATTCAGTTTGCAACATTGCTGACTCTTTCTGTGTTCTATTTTCCAGATATCGAGAACCATTTTCTGTCTTTTAAACTATTTGTAGTTTTCAGCAATGTATGAACTTGTGAGCAAAATTTAAAGCATTTATTTTTTTCTCTCTCCTTGATTTCTCCCAAATTTGAAAAACATTTGTAAGCATTATTAATTTCTGAGATTACAGTTATTTGTGTAAGTTCAGTAAGAATCTGTTTTCTTCTATAGGACACAATGAAAGACTCCGGTTATTTTACCAAGGCTTTGACTGGAATAGTGTTTCCAGAGGTGTCCTGACTGCATTAAGGAATTAATATTGACTTTATAAAGCCAATAGAAAAAGCCTTGTAGAAATAGTGGCCAGATACCTCATCAGTAACATTTCCTGATCTGTGGTGGGTAAAGAATGTCACTTTCTGAGAAGTCTGGGAATCACAATTTGCTTTGTGACCTCAAGAGAAGGGGAATTTACCCAGTGCATACAGGTATCTAATGGTACAGATAAAACCTGGGCTTGTGGAGGGCTTTCAAGCCTAACCCGAGATTCCTTATAGAAGGTTCCAACAAAGGCAATTTTAAAAGGAAGAAAGACCTAGATGGCTAATAATTATTCTTACTGCACTTTATGCAAATAATCAGACCCAGTATACTGAAAGTTTAGTTTATTGGCAGTCAAATTAGTTGTGCTATAATTTGTTTTTAGTAAATTGAGAAATTAGAGAAAATAGTTCAAAAGGATAAAAAATGGTAGCCCACCTGTGTTAAGATTCTAGCCTTGTCTACAATGCCAGCTCATAAAATGAGACATAGCTTTTTAACTATATTGATCTCTTAACAGGGACAAAGAGATTGGTCAAAGAGTATAGAATTATATACAGTAGTTATATTTGCTCTGAAGCTGTAAGGTTCAGCAAAGGTCACCTGTAGGCTATGCTGGAATACTTTGTACAGTACTAAGTGCCATCTACTGTGTCTATATAGATACCTTAGGAATGTTCACTTGAATTGTCCAGAAATTTGGATCAGTTTTGTAGGGACTCTTTAAAGTAGATATTATCTTAAGAACTGTGCTAAGACTGTTAAATGTTCTCATTATGTTAACCTTAGCCTCAAAATCAAGAACTTGTAGATATTTGTAGGTGACCGCTAATTCAGTACTATAGGGAAGCCCCGTTTGAAAATGTCCAGATATAGAAGAAGTCGGTACTTACTAGTTTTGGTCTGCATATACTCGGGATAGATTGAAGCCTTCCCCACCAGGCCTAAAATAGGAAAAGTGTTGCCCAGAGAAATCATCCCATGGTTTTGGTTTCCACTCTGGTTTGGATCTGACAATGGACTGATGTTTGTAACAGAGATAGTGCAAATGACAGCTAAAGCCTTGAATATCACCTGGAAACTATCTGTGGCATATAGGCTTGTTAGCTCAGACAGGGTAGAGCACAAGAACAGTGCTAGAAAAGCAGGAATTCATAAACTCTGCCAGAAAGCAAAGCTTAATTTGGTATAGGCCTTGCCACTGGTCTTGTTCAATATTAAATGTCCCCCTTCTAAGAAGTCAGGATACTTTCCTTATGATATAATGTTTAACAGGCCTCCACCAATCCTCTGCAATTTAGCAGGGACTCCTAAAAGTACTGGGAGAGACTGAATTCAACAGACCATTAGAAGCCCTAGGAAGAATAGCAAGGAAGATCTCCACTTGAGTAATTAATTGTGCTCTGTTTAGCCTTTTGTGTCTGTACATCCTTTCTCTCTGGGGGATCATGGGTATCAAGTCTAGGTCAAAGATTAGAACCCGGTACTCCTCAAACCAAGGTAGAAGAGAACCCTTCACCATCATCCTGACCACACCCATAGCAGCAAAGGTAGAAGGGATCCTCTCCTTGATCCATCACAGGCTGAAGAGAGCTTCACTGCCCTGTGCTAAGTAAAAGCATCCAGCCAACCTTGCAAGGTTACTTTTGAGGTGGGTCAACATACCCTCCTCCAGCCACATACTGGGAGGTGGATGGTCAATGCACAGCTGAAGCCTGAGGAAATTCTTCATGGGACCTGTCTTAATTTGGTTTTGAACTTTGGGAAAGGGGGAGGAGTAATAGGATCTGTGCACCAATACCACTAAGATAGGACAAAAGGTGACTTACATCTTTTATGAATGGGAGAGCACCCACAGGGGAACTTGCATTCATAATCTGATACAAAACTCAATATGTGACACAGAGAAAGGTAATACGTGTATTACAACTGAATGGAGGTCCCCACCTAGTAAAATTACAGCTTGGGTAGAGCCCCCAAGAGAAGTCCCTGAAATCTGAATGCTGGTCTAGACCAGGGAAATAGGAAAGCCCAGCCAGGTGACTCTGAAATTTAATGCTTGTAATGCCATGCCTGCTGCAGCAGAAGGAGCTGGGGAGCTGGGAAAGAAACTAGGACAGATCAGAAATATCTCTGTGCCTTAAATTTTATAGAAAAGTGGTGTGAGGTTGAATGTGAAAGGTGAAAATACGTTGCAAACCAACATGATACCAGAGTGGAATTGGTGGGGAATGAGGAAAATTACAGCATGAGAGAAGACACAGAAAAGAAAGATGGGATTGGGAGGAATGACTGAGTGGATGGCTGCAGCCAGCACCAAAGCACAAAATCAGCTTCATTTTGTAGTATCTGTATAGGGTTGTTCAGGGGGAAGTAGCGTAGAGAATATGGGGAAATAGCATAAACAAAAGATATAATTTTGGTCTTACACTACAATCGGAAAATGTAAATGACTTTAATAAATAAATCATCTTGTTAATGTTTCCTGCTCAACTTTGTTAAATATGACAAGAAGTAAGAAGGAAAGATCACAAGGATCTCAGCATAGTTGACAAAACCTAAGAACAACTATGTGTCACAGTGGTTACTATTCAACTTTGTTAGCATATTACCAGAAGTAGGAAGGCAAAGATCACAAGGATCTCTGCAGAGTTAACTAGACAAAAAAGACTTCTGGCAGAGGGAGCATGAAAAAAGAATATGGCTGTTTTGGGAATGGAGGAGAAACAGTTGGAGGCTCATTCCCTGAATGTTCCCCAGGATGTGAGGGCCCTGCTGTCTCCCAGCCCACTCTCCACAAAAATATATGATTGAAGCCACCGGAGACAGGACTCAACAAAAGTAGTGTGCCCAAAAAGGAAACAAACAAACAAACAAACAAAAAAAAACCCAAAACAAAATGGTAGTGAAGACAGATTGCTCTATAGGGTCAATGTTAAAAGCTAGTCTTGCAAATTAATACTGGCTTTGACAGGAGCAGGCTGATATTGATGTTGCAGGAAGATGAGGCCCTTGAGAAAGAGCACCCAAACACCATGTTTATAAGAGGAAGGGCTTTATTCGCCAGCCCGGAAGCTTACGGCATAGAAGAATTCCAAATGGCCATGCTCTCTGACTGGCTCTTTCCCTTTTTATCTCCAGTCAAAAAGTTCCAACCAGCAGGCACCTTTTCCATTGGCCAGTTTGAATTAAGTGGGAGATGTGATTCCAGCCCCAACAGAACTACAGAATTTCACAGAATTGGAAATTTCCAAGTTCCAGAGTGAAGTTTACAAATTCCCAAGAGCTGAGTCACCATGGAGTGGACCCTGTGGGTGTATCCTGCTGGTCTCCTTGAGAAGACCTGTTCTTCTAGACCTCACCCTTCTTGGGTATCCTCTCATTGAGACCCCAATTTATATATATATAAGTTCAAAAGGGGAGGAATGAGAGAGGATACCCGGAAAACATAAAGTTTAAGGAAGAGAACAGAGGGCTCAAGGAGACACCTGTGCTGTCTTCCCTTGTTGACTCAGCTCTTAGGAATTTGTAACAACTTAACTTCCTGGGACCTAGAGGCTTCTGCTTCTGCTTCTGTAAAAGCCGGAACTTGCTTCTTCAGCTTGATTCAAACTGACCAATGGGAAAGGTACCCGTGGCCAGAACTTTTTGACTGGAGCTAAAAAGGAGAAGACTGAGGCAGTTGGGGAGTGTGGCCATTTTGAATTCTGTGTCTCGCTCTGCTGGCTGAAATAAAGCCCTTCCTCTTATAAACATGGTGTTTCAGTGTTCTTTTCCATTGGGCCTTTTCTTCCTGCAACATATGTAGGAAGAAAGAATTTACACAGGCTTCTCTTTCTTTCAAGGGATTATGTTAACTCCTTAGTAAATTCATCGCTTATTTATTTTTTTTTTTTTTTGTGTGGACATAGTGTTTATTTCTCCAGGGCAAAAAGTTGAAATGAGACTGTGGGGTCATGGGAAGTATATGTTTAACTTTATAAGAAACTATCATGCTGGTTTCCAGAGTGGTGGGACCATTTCGCGTTTCTACTGGTGGTATGTGCAAGCTCCACTGCGCTGTGTTTTCTTTTTTTTTTTTTTTTTTTTTTTTTATTTATTAAATCATAGCTGTGTACATTGATATGATCATGGGGCATCATATACTAGCTTCATAAACCATTTGACACATTTTCATCCCAATATTCAACATAGCCTTCCTGGCATT